>BHDV01024799.1:198203-208593 GCA_005406045.1 Adoxophyes honmai | reverse complement strand
AAAAAAAAAAAAAAAAAAAACATACAGCCGAATTGAATACCTCCTTTTTTAAAGTCGGTTAAAAAAGTAAATCGACCACGGTTTTATTTCCCCCTTTCATGTGCAACCCCTTTTTGGAATACAGGCGTAATGTACTTACGTTTGTCTAATCTCAAGAATACTGCCCCTTTGGTATGCAACCTGTATGTCCGTCTGATGAGATTGCAGGCTAAACTGGTGCACGTAATGGTGGTACAGTTGCGGACCGTACGATAGCTGGACGCTTCCCGTTGCAACTGATGGGTTCGCTTTGCGAAACAGTCGAGTTCAATTAGATCTACACTGACATACATAAATTACGCGTATTCCCAGAGGTAGGCGAAATGCTACTACAAAGTTAAAACCATACATACAAACACGCCTATGTTCCCTATGGTGGATGGCAGAGCAAACGAAACGTGATATAGACAAAACCTTGGTTTTCAGTAGGTATAGCTACTTTTAGTATCATTTTAAATTAGGGTAGGTAACAGTCAAGGCAATTGATACCTGTGCCACTTTGAACCTTTTCATACTGAGTTTCATACTGCTCTGATTAGTAGATATAGTATGTTATGTTACAGTGACATTTCTTGTAATAAACCTGCCAAGTGCGAGTCGGACTCGCGCACGAAGGGTTCCGTACCAAAAAAATCAGGTTTTTTGTATGGGAGCCCCCTTAAATACAAATTTTATTTAAATTTAATTATTTACTTTTAAAGTAGATATTTAATTAAATGTTCTGTGAGCATTTCAAGTATTTACTTGTTACAGTTATTTAAATAGACCATAAACAGCAAAAAAATCACGTTTTTTCTATGGGAGCCCCCCTTAAATACAAATTTTATTTAAATTTAATTATTTGCTTTTAAAGTAGATATTTAACTAAATATTTTGTGAGCATTTCAAGTATTTTCCTGTTACAGTTATTTAAATAGACACAAAACAGCAACAAAAAAACACGTTTTTTCTATGGGAGCCCCCTTTAAATACTAATTTTATTTAAATTAAGTTATTTATTTTTAAACTAAATATTTAATTAAATATTTTGTGAGCATTTCAAGTATTTACCTGTTACAGTTAATTAGATAGACCCAAAACTGCAAAAAAAAACACATTTTTTCTATGGGAGCCCCGCTTAATTATTATTATTATTTTGATTTTAGTATTTGTTGTTATAGCGGCAACAGAAATACATCATCTGTGAAAATTTCAACTCTCTAGCTCTTACGGTTCGTGAGATACAGCCTAGTGACAGACAGACGGACGGACAGACAGATGGCGAAGTCTCAGTAATAGGGTCCCGTTTTTACCCTTTGGGTACGGAACCCTAAAAAGGTAAAAAGTGGCACAGGTATCAAATTCTTTGCCTGTACATTTTAGGCGACATGCTAGCACTAGCAATCTGTCACTGTTATAGCTACCAATTTATAACCTAACCAAATAAAACTAGAATTGGCCACGGAACGTGAAATAGTCATGGTTTTGTCTACGTAGCGTTTCGTTTGCTCTGCCTACCCCATTTGGCAACACAAGCGTGATGTATGTGTCACCGGAAAATAACACATTCCGTAAATTTATAAATTTACTAGGAAGTTTATAAACTTTCGTAAGATTCCAAACGGGAGACAAAAAATGTTATTACGCCCACTATTTTGCAAAATTGAATATAATCTAACCTAACCTAACCTAATCTTACATAAATAAAGCTATTCTGATCTAAATTAACATAATCTAACCTAACCCAACCTAACGTAAATTGTTTATTTTACGAAAATGCGGCCGTAAAATAATACAATTTGTCTCCCGTTTGGAATCTTACGGAAGTTTATAAATTTACTGAAAATTTTTAGGAAATTTATAAACTTACGGAATGTGTTATGTTCCGGTGACATATGTATAAGTTAGATAAAAGAGATATAATAACGACAGATGTGTGTCGCCTAAAATACTACCAAATACTAAATTTTTCTTACTTACATAAGACTTCCACAAAAGAAACGTAGAGGTTTTTTTTTAAACAAATTTTTCATCTACCTTGATGATCCTTGATGATTTTAGGATTTTTATTTTTTTATTTTATGTTAAACTGTGCGCTCCGCGTAAAGACAGCAGTTTTACAATAATATGCTCTTAAAATTAATCACAACTAGTTTTTTTTTTCTTTTTCCCTTTTTTTTGTTTTCTTTTTCCTTTTCATACATACTTTTATTAACGTAGAGGTTTAAATGTGCTTGCTTTCGTGGTTTAACACTAGCGCCATCGAGCGATTGCCTGCGCAAGCACATGCCATTCAAATGCGCGCACTCTTCACGGTTAATGCGTTTGATACAATAGCTCATTACTATCAAGTTAGGTGGTTTTACGGTAGATGGCGACTCGGTGTGCGAAAATAAAAAAGAATCATGCTGCTGCTGCATAGGATTTCAGAATTAAAAATAAACACGAGATTCCCTATTTCTTCCGTGGATGTCGTAAATAAGGCACAATACAGCGCTTCATTGCTCGTATAACAGATGTGGGTCTCAAGTCCGCCAAGCTGAAGTGGGACTGGGTCGGACATGTCTGCCGCAAGCACCCAGAGGGCGCTTGTGCACTACCATGAATTTTCCGGTCCGGCCGTCCGGTTTTTTAAGGTCTGTCGCGCCGTCCCGCTCACGCCAATACAATTTAATGGAAGAGCAAGCGGGGCGAAACCTCAATTAAAAAGCCGGACCGTAAAATTCATGGTAGTGCACAAGCGCCCAGACCGATGGGCACGAATCTGCCGAATGGGTTCCGAGGGATGGCCAAAGGAGCAGGGGCAGACCCAAGAGGAGGTGGCGGGACCTGAATACTTTTCAAGACGATTGGCAGGTGCAAGCTTGCACTTTACCTTGTACGGAATCCTTCATGCGCGAATTCAACTCGCACTTGGCTTTTTTTTCAGTGTTAGTCAGCTGTAACGACCATAAAACAATTAAACGTCAACGCAATATGATTAATTAAGATTAATGCGTCTACCTTTACGGCCAGCGATGGTCATCTTTTTCAACTTTCAAAGGGAAGTAATAACCGATTGCATAATTGTAATTTAGTAATTAATTTGGCTGTCCCACATACATCTAAATACATTTATGGTATGGTTATAACACAATCAATGGCTTTAAGGTAACTTTAACGAGTTTCGCACGATTATTTTAAACTTTACGTTCGGTTTGTGTTAAGTTTCGTAATAAGTAACTTGTACAAGTAATTAGCTTCAACAAGTATCGAAATAACCTGTACTCAGGCAAGAAATGAATAGCTTGCTTTATAAATCTTTCTTACATACATACATACATGTTCTCACGCCTGTATTCCCAAGAGGGGTAGGCAGAGCACATGAATTCAAAAATCCGGTGTGGCGTTTAGCAATTTCCATTTCGTCCACAATACACTAACCACTAACCCTTTCCCAGAGTCGACTCTTACGACACCCACTGGAAGAAAGGGGGAGGTGCTATTCTAACCCGGCACCATACGGTCTTTATCTTTCTTTATTGTGTATAATTTGATGGTGGACTGTACCCTTGGCTTCCATGTACGTTAATAATATAGTTACAGATACTTTATCATTTGATCCCTAGATTGCTGCTCTCTGCTACTCAAAGGTTGCCCGGCAGAGATCACTTTTTATTTGGGACATATCCTTATCTGTATTTTGTTGCACACTAAAGAATGTTACTTACTAACTCACGTTTTAATACTAACTAGCACAAAAAATGACAAGCTACACTCAATTTAAGACGTTAGCTGTTGGTATATTTGGGGACACAGCAGTTTCTCCGCCAAGTTGAGCGCGAAGCAAACATCGCCATACCATCCTTTACTGGAACCATTTCGCCGCATTTTCAGGCCCCTATTTGAGAACCTCTATATGACAAGAACGGAATGTATCATAAAATAAAACAACATTCATGTATTTATATAGAGATTAATTCGACATGTTTCGTGCCATCATCGGAAACAAAGGGCCGTTCACAAAGACGTGAGCTATCCGTTTTGCTTAACCAAAAACAACCTCACTCCATTGTCATCGCTCTCCCAATTCACCCTACTCACCTTTTCCACGGTACTTAATCAAATCACCTTTTCTCATCCAAACAACCATAAAATTATCGAACACCATTTCAAATCTATTAAAAGATGGATCCTAAGACAAACAGGTCCGACAAGAAGTTATATAAGTTGAACTTGCAACAAACTGGTTTGGAGGTTTGTCGCCGGTCAATATGGACTTTCACGGACAACTTTTACTTTCCGACTTCGGAACTTTACCTCAAAACGGACATTATGAGAAAACGTAGACTGGCAGCTTTTTCATCGACATCACAATGACCCACCAGAAAAGTTACTTACATTATAATATAAATAATTTTAAACAAAAAAAAACCGACTTCAAATTAGCTTTATCCCGAAAGGAAACTTCTGTTTATGTAGAAATTTCCAGTCTGCAGGTGCATTCAGTATTGAAAGAATTATCCTTTAACTCCTAAACATTAAGGAGTTGACCTATCATCATCAGCTCAGTATTTTTTTTTATTGCCAAGCGTAATTACTGGTGTAGCTTTGAAAAATGTACTAAAAACATTACCTGTGACTATAAAATTTGAGGGTTGCCCTCGATTTCCCTAATATTCCATCATCAGGTCAAGGTATGCTGACAATCGGACTACCTGGAAACTATACCCTTTCAGACAAAAAAAGAATTTTCCAAATCGGTCCAGGCGTCTTCGAGTAATCAGCGAAAACACATAAAAATACTCCCCATTTCTTCTGTGGATGTCGCAAGAGGCGACTAAGGACATAGGTTAAAGTAAATTTTAGGCGACAGGCTCGCAACCTGTCACTATTATACTTGCCACCTTAAAACAAAAAAAAAAGATATGCTAGAAGTGGCCACGAAGCGTGAAATGGTCATCGTTTTGTCTATGTAGCGTTTTGTGTGCTCTGCCTACCCCATTTGAGAATACAGGCGTGATTGTTTGTAGGTAAGTATCTGTGTATCACAGCGACGAAGCAATTCAATGTTGTGTGTGAAGTTCCCAATCCGCACTGGGCCCGCGTGGGAATTATAGCCCAAGCGCCCTCTCATACTGAAAGGAGGCCTGTACCCTGCTACGTATATAGGCTGGATCATGAAGTATCTATGTAGGTAAGTTTTACTAAGACGCGCCGACTGCCCGTTGATGTCTTTCATACAAAACGCGTTTCCTGTAATTCAAAAACTACGCGACAGATATTGATGAAATTAAAATGGGACCAATGGGAAGCCATTTCCAATCAAACAAAAAAAAAATCATCGAAATCGGTCCACCCGTTTAAAAGTTCTGAGGTAACATACATAAAAAAAAAAAAAAAAAAAAAAAAAAAAAAAAAAAAATACAGGCGAATTGAATACCTCCTTTTTTGAAGTCGGTTAAAAAACAGCTGAAAAACGGCGTTGCGGTTTGCTGAGAAGATATTATGCTGAGTGCGGCGCTTTTGACCCTGTTTGGTACAGATTTGACCTGAGGCCGGCCACATACATACGGAATTCAGTTTCGGAATCTCGATTCGGGATCTCGAATTAGACTGTCCGAATCGAACGCACTTAATCCATACGACATCTATGGACCAGCCACACACATTCGGAAAATTCCGTGCGGAATTCCGAACGGAAAGCTTCCGTCTGTATGTGGCTGGTCCATAGGTTTGTATGGATTGACTGCGTTCGATTTTCCGATTCGAGATTCCGAAACGGAATTTTTTCGAAAGTATGTGGCCGGCCTAAGCATGTTAACAACTAACAATTGACCGTAGTACGAAATCCCACTTCACTCAACTACTGGGATTAGATGTTACTATTCTATGTTTACTATTCTAAATAAATATTTACGTATAAAGTTACAAAATGTAGCTGTCTAAAGTGTCTAATAACGTAAAACAATGAAAACATAAAACACTGAAAGATTAAGTATGCATCGAGTTTAGAATAACACCTCTCGATTTCTTCCGAGGATGTGGTAAGAGGTGACTAAGGAAATAGGCTGATGTTCGTTTTAAGAATAACCTTCTATTTAGGCAGAGAACACGATTCAAAACAGATGGAAGAGGTAATATAATAGTGACAGCAAACTGTTGTCTAAAGCACAACTAAACCCATTTCCTCAGTCACTTACGACAGCCATGGTAAAACTGGAGAAGTCTACCGAGTATGGTAGTTGTAAAGTCTGAAACGTCGCCTCTCACGCTGTCAAATGCCAACGCGACCATTAAAAAGTTGCACGAAACGAAAGTGCAACCGATGCACGATCGTCGCGAAAGAATGCTCGCGCGATAGAGCCGACATTGTTGTATTTATACATTATAAACGTCATTTAATAAGTTTTAGTATCATTCGGAGTAGAATTATTTTTAATTTAATGTCGCATTCAGCGTTGCGAGACATTTGACCCATTTAGTCACTACAAAATTTTATTATGACATTAAAAAAATGCATACACACACATCTCGCCTATTTCCCGAGAAAACGATGATGACTGTTTCACGTTTCGTAGCCACTCCTAGCGAAATTTTTAGGTTTTAACACTGACAAGTTGCTAGCTTGCCGTCTGAAATATACCTTAGTCTTTTTCCTTAGTCGCCTTTTACGACATCCACGGAAGAAATGGAGAGGTGTTATTCTAAAACCAACACCAAACGAAAAAAACTATTCGCCTTAGTAATTATTTTTTTCTATTTTAATGCAGAGGGGAAATAAAGATAACAATTATCTAGTTGATGTCATGCACTACTTTCCTGTTCCTTTCATCAACGCATAGAAACTCTAATAATATCTCATTAGAAATCCATTGTTTGTATTGGAAAATTCTTCACCCACTGCCGCCATTATCATTCGAATATAGCAGACAAGTGGTGCGAGCTGCATCTTGCTTTCTATGCGCATGCATTGATATTGTCGCTCATCGCAGTTGTCATTTAGTGCTCATATAGTCGAGTATGTTTCATTGCCACGTTATAAAATCGGAGTGTTTGTAAACAAATGACGGTTTCTCTGTGAACATGTGAGATCGAAGTTCGAGAGAAGTGTTCTAATTTCAAAAGGGTTTCCAGTTTATTTTTAAACCAAATGAAGATTCTTTGATTTCGTGTTTTGTGACCTTTGACTCGCTGTGGCAAAAATGAAGTTTGGTGTTTGAATTTCGAACATTGCAACTATTGAATCGAAAACTGGCCAGTTATTTTTAAAGTTGTGATTTTTTTTGTCTGCAGTTGGATTTCACGTGGTTTTTGGTTGTCTGTGGCGTGTTTGTACTCTGTGAACTGTCAAATTGCAAAGGTCGAGGGAGTGATGTGGTACATAATAGTGGCATTGTTTTTGATATGGCTGCTGGACCGTTTCCGGCGGAAGCAGACGCCGCACCACACGTGTGTTCAAATGTTTGTATCGAGTTGCAATTGTTAATTATGACGATTTTTATTTTAAGGTTAAATGGCGGTTTTTGTACCTCCTGCTAAACTTTTGAGTTATGTGTAACTGAGACAACAAATTTTAATACATAAGTACTTACCTACTTAAGTACGTATTAAAATTTGATGTCTCGGTTATGATGAGGAAGATGTGATCCTGGTTGTGCAAATATTTTTTTTACCTAAATTTCCAATAAGTTGGCCTTTCAAACATGCAATTGAAATTGGTCTAGCTAGAAGAAACTCATCACATTTACCTTCTAGTATACGAAATTACATGTGTCCCTTTAAAAAACATAGTGGTAAAAAATAGCGCTGTTTAAATGTGTCCAATTTTAATGTTCTGAAAAATGTAAAATAGACAAACATAATAATCATCCAATTAATATAGCAGCGATCATTAAGTAAATGCTATGCATAATAACATATGACACCGAGCGTCAAAACATTTAAAAAAAAACAATCACTAGAGAAACTGACAACACTAGTAGCAACGATTTTAAAACGTTCGAAATTAGAACGTCAAGGCAGATGCCCCATATGCTAATGCTGCACCCACTCGCCCGAGCAAGCACGCTCGGCAATTCCAAGAAATAACGACAAATTAATTAACATCAGACTTGCAAAAAGTGTAAAAAGCAACCAATTATTCTCAATCAAATCATAAAGCGAATCTCAGCGAAAGCAGAGCAATTGTGTTAGTGTCATTAATCAGGGTGATGATACATTTTCTGTCGTGAAATAAATCTTGTGATGCATATCACGGCCCGTGTGGTGTCGGGTTTAGAATTATATACTTCTTCATTTACACCTTATACCGTAAGAGGCGACTAAAAGGATTAGTTTAAGATGATTTTTATCTGACTTTATACCTACCTAAATATGACGCACTTAACGATAGGTACATTTGATACAGAAATAAGAAAAAAAGTGTTGAAAATGATAACGGCGGTTCAAACGCTACAATATTCACGCCTGTGTTCCCAAACCCCTGTGTGGTGCCGGGTTAGAATAGAACCTCCCCCTTTCTTCCCGTGGGTGTCGTAAGAGTCGACTCTGGGAAAGGGTTAGTGTATTGTGGGCGATGGGCTAGCAACCTGTCACCGCAATATCACGTTTAACCATCTGGTTACCATGAATTTGCTAGACGTGGCACTGGATTTTTGAATCCATATGCTCTGCCTACCCCTCATGGGAATACAGGCGTGACGATATGTATGAATGTATGATACAGAAATCAGAAAAAGTGTTAAAAATGATAACGGCGTTTCAAACGCTACAATATTCACGCCTGTGTTCCCAAACGGGGCAGGCAGAGTACATGAAACATGACAGGCAAAACCATGACTCTTTCATACTTTGCAGCTACTTCTAATATGATTATAGTGTTTAAAACAGATGGTTGAGGTACAATAATGACAGGGTGCTAGCCCAGGGGTTCCCAAACTGTGCGCCGCGGCGCCCTGGTGCGCCGCAGAAAGTATCGAGAGGCGCCGCCGTAAGTCGATTCTTTATCATTATCCGAAACCATTTTCATTTTTACAGTCTCAACCTAAATACTACCATTATCTGAGTCTATTTGTACTGCATATTTTTCAAATACACAGGGTAGGGCGCCGTGACAAAATTATAAACTTGTCAGTGCGCCGCGGGCTGAAAAAGATTGGGAACCCCTGTGCTAGCCTGTCGCCTAAAGCATATCTAATAAATTTGTTCCCTTGGTTGCCTCTTGCATCATCCACAGAATAAATAGAGAAGTGTTAATACTCTTAAGTCCCGTCCCGTCACCACACGGGATTATCCATCTACAGGCTGGATTATTATGTAGATATTTGTTTCAAAAGTGACACATTAAAATTACGTCTGTTTTGATCTACTATTATAAATAATAACAGCATACAACTACACAATGTATAACATTTAAATGAAGCAATTGCCAGTGTTTGTGCAACATAGACGGGACGAAGACAATCGGAAATGCACGAATCGTTAGTTTGGCCAAACTATTTCCCCTCGCCGCGCTGGTTGTACAAAATTAGGAAGCAGCTGTAGAAATTCCGGAAAATTTTCACGTGGTTTTCAGGTGAAAGAAATGAACCAAGTTTATTGCCGACCACTAATTATACTGCAAACCCATCGGCTTGCGAAGATCAGACAGGTCATAAATATTGGCACGAGCTTGTGATTGGCATTTCAGATAAAAAAGAAAACAAAGAATGAACATTTTTTACCAGTGTTCATCATTCTCAGTGCTCGATTTTTTTTAATTTTTTAACTTTCCGTTACTTCGAATGATTTTTTTTTAAATTCCACAACTTTAAAGATATACACGGAATAGTAAAACATCCCTCTTCCCCCTGTAGGTGAGGCTCTTTTTACCTAAAGCTTTATGAAAATCACTACATCCGCTTGTTACCCTTACACTTTTCACTAACCCAACTGCAACAATCCCTACTCACCCCCATTTCACGGCACATGTGTGTAAAAGTAAAGTAAAAAAGGCGACATTTTATGGCGGCCTCCGCACTAGATTCGCGGCTTGTGACGCGGAGACCAGGGACGACTTAACATAATTTTTAAATTAAAATCAGAAACAGTACCTAATACAAAACAAAAACATTAAAAATCTTAATTTAAATGCAAGCGCAGGTGTGTGTGCTATTTGTACGCAGTTATTTCACGCCAGCTGATAACAATCTTGAAGGAAAAGATCCGATCTCCAGAAGGAAATGTCCGGGACTTTCTATAATTCAGCATTGGACTGACTTCCTTCTGATAGATTTAATTATGTTGTGGCATGCTTACTTTTATGCCTAGTTTTTAGGGTTCCGTACCCAAAGGGTAAAAACGGGACCCTATTACTGAGACTTCGCTGTCTGTCCGTCCGTCCGTCCGTCCG
>BHDV01024799.1:177811-197704 GCA_005406045.1 Adoxophyes honmai | reverse complement strand
CCCATACAAAAATTCTGATTTTTTGCAGTTTTGGTACGGAACCCTTCGTGCGCGAGTCCGACTCGCACTTGGCCGGTTTATTGTATTATGCAGTTGGTTGGAAAATCACGAGCCGGAACGCTATGGAGATTTGAGATTTGCTGTTGCTCGTGATGAGGTGCAAGTAAATCCAAAAAACAAACAGTAGACGTATTGTTACAACATTATAAAACGTTGTATAACGTTTAATGAGCTATACCTATGTACCTATTGAAATGCGGAGATCCCGGCACAACAAATACGACATTATACTACAATTTGACAGCAAAGAACATTAATCGATTGCAACTAATATTGGATTTTTTGTTGGTCGTGTTTTTGTAGGACGGATTTAGAATATCGTCTCTCCATTTCTTCTGTGGATGTCTTAAGAGGCGAGTAAGGATTATTTTAAGAGTCAGTCTAGCAACCTTATAACTAAAAAGGGCTACTAGAGGCTAGAAAGAGTTACAAAACGTAAAATACTAGCCATGGTTATTAGAGTTTTTTTTGGTCTGCCTGCCTCATTTGAGAAACAGGGGTGATGCATGCAGCTATGAAAAAAAAAGTAAAAAAAAACTTTTAAGTAAAACGGTTTTATTTTATTAGTCTAATCAATGTAAGTATAAAACCGTTTTACTTAAAAGTTTTTTTTTACTTTTTTTTTTCGAGCTTTTAGTTTTTTTTTTTTTAATTTAGTATAGTGCACTGTATTCTCCTTGCAAAGACCTTTCAATTGATACCCATATTGATGGGGTTGATATGAAATAGGTCATCCGCCATTTTGCAGCGGCGGCCATTTTGAATTTACAATAATAATGAAAATGCATTATTGTATTGTCACCGGAATTAAAAGCATATACCAAATTTCAGATCAATCTGTCGCCGGCAAGAAGGTGCAATTTCAATTTCTAAATTTGAACCAACAAAGACCAAAGAATAAAGTCTAAAACAAACGGGGTAAGCTAAGTAAAACCATTTAAAAAACAAATTGCCTACCCTGAAGACTCTGGTCAGGTAAAGTAAAGAGTATCCGAATACGAGGAGCATGTATGAAGTGATTAATGACTGTGGATGAAGCAAAAGGCGTATGTCAGAATCGTAGCAAGTGGAATAAAGTGATATCAGCCTACCCCTGTGGGAAAGAAGCGTGACTATATGCATATGTATGTATGTATGTAAAACTAACACGATCTTTTCCCTTCGGTCCCTCGCAAAGTAAACAATTTCCGCTCCAAAACGCGGGGTTTGCATAATATGTACAATTACAACTAAATCTTACGAGTTGCGACAGAGTTACGTGCTTTGTACCTAACACTATTAAATTATACAGCACTTACCCAGAAACAAGCGGATGGGCCTGCGCCACAGACTTACATCGAAATAGATACCGCGAGTTTCTGCATTTGTATGAAAACCAAGCATGCCACTTTTTCTCTATCTACTGTAACGTCACATGAGCGCTTTAGTGATGGGAATTGACAGTCCGAGTGAAACCGATTCAAAGGTCACGCCGCCTTGTTCAAGTTGTCCTGTCTCTAGGCAGTTAAACCTAATCTCAGTGGTAGAAAACTAAATAAAATCATTGCTCTCCCTTTTGGCTCCCTTTTGGCACGTGAAGTACCTACATGTACTTGAGTCATCTCATCATCATCAGCCTATATAGGTCCTACTGCAGGGCACAGGCCTCCTCTCGGTATGAGAGGGCTTGGGCTATAGAACCCACGCGGGCCCAGAATTGAGTCATCTATTACGATATAAGTCTGTGGCCTGCGCAGACGCAAATGCCGATTGGAGTTACTTGGATTAGGTATGATCAGAGATGTAACAGAAGTGGTTTTATCAGAACCGGAATTCGAATTTGACTTTTTAGGGGTACAGAAAAAGGGTGAGAACGGGACTCTATTACTGAGACTTCCTTGTCCGTCTGTCCGTCTGTCACCAGAAATCTCACGAACCGTGTTAGCTACGCTGTTGAACTGTAGTTAGACTGTTGCCGCTATAAAAACAAATTCGAAAAATAAAATATAAATATTATGCGCTCGAAGGGATCCGTACCAAAAACTGCAAAAAAATCACAATAGTTGTATGGGAGTCCAGATCTCAGAACGTTGTCACCATAAACGTAGTAAAGATTTTCCCTTTGTCGAGCAATGCAATGTCACAATGACGTTCACTGTATATAAAATCTATGGTGGGTCAGGAATCAATCAGTTTTACTGTACAAAAAAATATACATCATGCTCAACTTTGCTTTGACTGTCTTTATAAATTAAAATCATCTAATTAAAATTGACATTTACACAAACAATCTTATAATCATTAGAATACAAAGAGCCACGGTCAATTACAACACGTGAATGCAGAAATAAAGGTTCATCTATAATTGATAAGGAGCTTATTTCTTTACCTTTTACATTTTAAACTTGATCTTGTTTGATCTCTGAACTTCACACACGATTAGGCGGACAGTAGGTTTGATCTTTAAAGAATCTACATTCGTCTTGTGGACATAATTGGACACGTTTTGAAGGTTATTCAAGTTTGAACATGAAAATACCGTGAGAATCATTCATAAGAAAATACGGATAAGTCACGTCTTAAATTGAGTTTAGCTCGACATGTTTCCGGCTAGTCCGGGATCCTTTGTCTAGGAGCCGCGGCGGCGCCAAACGGGCACTGCCCGCCACCGCTCTATATGCGCGACAGAAGACAGAAGAAAACAAATAAGAATCGTTAAAAGACTATATTTTCTCTATGCGTTGGGTAGTAGACAGCAAAAAACTGTTTAGTTTGTTAGATAATGTTAAAATAAATACATACTGTTTGTATAAACAATTTATTATCTATGGTAAATCCTGAACCTATAAGACAACCTTACAATCTCTATCTACTCTGTGGGCATTATTAAAAAATATTGTAAATGTACTTATTTATTTTTTCTTTTATTTAACAAAGAAGAATTGACCAGGATAGAGTGTTCTGAAATTTCGGGTGACGTCACTACGTGGTACAATTTGCCAAAGCGTGACGTCACAAGCCCTCACTCCGGAAATCTCATGATTTATACCTTTTGTCGATGTTCTATTATTTGATAAACCAAAAACACGTACCTCATATTTTTTAAAAATCCATCCAAAATCTAACTAACGGACTGATTACAGTTACATAAAATAAAAATGAAAGCTAAGTAAAAATATAGTTTTCAACCATTTCACACATTACTAAATAATTGCTGGTATTAAATTAGACTTGGAAAGTTCTCGCGAACATATCATATCACATAATATTCAAATCCTTGAGCTAAACGCGAATAATTATTCGTGAAATTATCATAAACTCATAAATATGTTTCCTAGAAGTAACATTTTAGATAAAGTTATTATTTAACTTGCGTGTGTTGGAAAACAAAACATATTGTGTAACTAACGTAACTTAAGGCGCGTTTACAATTTAATTATTAAGATGTATAATGAATACAATATTAGTGTTAAAGTGTTTCCACAAACAAATGAAAACAGTTTCGGATTAATATAAGAGTAAGTAGTTAGTTTTTTACTTTATTTTTAAACGGATACTAAAAGAACATTGCCGGTGTTGTCTATTTTTTGCAAATTCAAAAATGGTTATAATAAAGTTCTAAACATAGGTGTTTCACGCATTCCCTAGTGGTGTAGATAAAACCATGTGCGACGATTTTACGTTTCTTAGCCACTTCCCGCATATTTTTAAGTTTTAAAATTAAGGGGTACAATAGTGACAGGTTGTCGAATATTTCCTTAGCCGCCTCTTACGACATCCACAGAATGAATGAAGAGGTGTTATTCTAAACCTAACACCACACGGCAGTTAAAAAAAATACTAAAACTTTTTAAAAAAATAATGGAATGCAAGTAAGTTTGTAAAGGAATAACGACAGGCGTTATGGTCCCTGGCCTTAGCCTGTCCTAACGGACAAATAAGAAAAAAAAGACTAACGCTTCTTAAGCGTCAAGGCATCATTCGCCTTAACAAAAACCCAAACGAAATGCCTAAATGCAAATGATTAATTACGAGTTGTCGACAAATCGCCCATTGTGCAACTACAATTAAGTGGATGTAACAAATTCACATACTTTCAACGCTAGAGGGAGGTTACGTGTTTCTTATTCGGTCTTCTTTTGTCATACATACATACATATCTTGACATAAGCATCCAGCGTCTTCCGTCGATCTTTACAAGGTCGTCTATCCATTTTGTAGTGAATGTCCTACGCTACGCTTGCTGGTCCGTGGTCTCCACTCGAGCACTTTTCAACCCCATCGGACATCTGCTCTGCGTGCAATGTGGCCTACCCATCGCCACTTCAACTTGCTATAACAACACAATATCTTTACACACTCCAAATACTCTACTCATTTCGAAATAAAAGGCTATAAATTTAAGGCAACAGTGATTGCAGTGGTAACTTTACGAACTAAATCCATCGATGCTCGACGTCATCTCTTACATCCGTTTTCTTTTGACACTTCGACGTCAAGCTCGTCAATTAGTTTAGTACTTAAGTTACATCAGATAATAACACAACAGCTAATACTACATATATTTTGCACAGACAACTTCCTTCGGAATGAGACCTTCATAGAGTGACATATTGAACATTATTTTTTATTAAATTGCCCTCACAAAATTAAACTTTTAATCCCAAGACTCATCTTCATGGTTAATGGCTATTTTTACATAATAATGGGACCAGATTTAAATGTCATCTAATTTGCATGATGACCTTCAGAACTGTGGCTATGGGGCAGAATTTGTATGAATGGCTGTAAGATGTTTAGGCTGGGTTCACAGCTGTCCGGGAGACCCTTACGGGCTGTTGCTGCGGGCGCACGGAGCGGGAGCACAAATGAGGAACTAGAGCATCATATCACAGCGACGCGGATCGGGTCCCGTGCGCACCAATCCGGGTCGCTGTGAAACGGTGCTCTAGTTCTTCATTTGTGCTCCCGCTTCAGGTGCCCGTAACAACTTCCCGTACGGGTTTCCCGGACAGCTGTGAACTCAGCCTTATGCTACCTCTACACAACTCGGGAAGTTCCTCGGCGAAGTAGGTACTATAGAACTTTTGGGATAACCATCGTATAACTTCGGGCCCGTTTGGGTACGAAAACCGACAGCCAATGGAAGTCGTCCGAGGCCTGGTAAAGTTTGACGAAGTAAGCTGAAGTGCCTCTACATCGTTCAACTTCGCGAGTGAAGTTGAGAGTTCAGTGTGACAGCTAATTTTGACAACTCGATGTTAAGCTCGTCGATAGATTTAGTTTGTTACGTTACGTTAGAGGAACAACACTACAGGTCAAACAGATATAAGAATAAGTTTAAACAACACTAACTTTTAAATGTCGTATGAAATTTAATCCTTAACAGTTGTTTTAAAGTAAATAATGACGGTGATAACAATATTAATTAATCATGTATTTTTAATGAATGTGTTGGGCACAAAATGTAATCAGATTAATAAAATTATCATAGCCAATTCATTTATTAATTATGCCGTCTTCCATCGACAGGAGTTTTCTTTTACGCATAAAATTCAATTTTAATTTGTGTATTATTAATTTGTTTAGGAATAAGAAAGTGTAAATTTGTGTATGAACGACCGGGGTTCCCAAAGTAGGGTGTTGCGAAAAACTTTGGGAACCTCTGATCTGCAGCGCTATTGTCTAATGTTCCAAAAATCTACATCGCTTTTAATTTGACAGTTGAAACAAAAAACACTTTGACATTGAAACATGTTGTTACATGTGACTTGTTTGTTCTTAGTTTAAAAACCATTTTTTTAAGAACGTAGGGTGTTTTTGTTTTTCGAGAGTTAAAAAACATCAGTCACCAATAAGTCTGATCCGACTGTGTCAAATCCCTCTACAGTTATCGGCGGCTCTTTAGCACGATGCGTTCTGAACATTTATCAAATGAGAAACATACTTAGCAGATTAAATCAATACAATTCAATCAAAATAGTGACTCGTTTGTTGTCAGTTTTAAAACTTTTTTTATAAGAACGTGGATGTGTTTGTCTGAGTTCTGTCAAACATTTTCGTCTGCTCTCCAGCACGTTGCGCTCTGAACACCTGTCAAATACAATGCTCTGCTCCGCGAATGGTAATTCATTAACAGTGGATCATCACACGCAGGAATGGTAGAAAGAGCGATGCCAGTGCTCGCACCGCAGTCGCGCCACGCGCTCAATTCGACATGGTCAACTGTTCATAATTACAACGCATTGTCATGAGCGCGCGAAACGGAACGCGTAGAAAAAAAATAAAACGTCAAATCTCCCGCGCTTTTCGAGTGATTATCGAAACTTGTTTCGTGCCAGAAAGTGAATTAACATTTAGTGTCGTGAGAGTGAATGTGTTGCGTAACACGAAGCTTTATGGTTTTGACAAATTATAGTGTATGCGATTTTTTCGTGGTTGCACAATGGTGACCTGCGTGGACTTTTAGGTTGGCATTATTGGATGAATGGATTACGACCGTGGTCCAATAATTGTGACGCTCGAAATGCGAATTTAATGCTGGTTTAGCAAATATTTTTACTTGAATGTAAACCGAGTTATGGCCTCTTTTTCAAAGATTTCTTTGAATTTACACTGTTGTTAGTTTTTTTTTGTAGGAAATCTTTGCATAATGGATGAGTTCTTGGGAAAATGAATGGAAATCGCTGGAAAAAGTTGGGAACTGCTAACAGCGATGTTAACTTTACGTATTTGTTCTCTTTCATTTTATGTGATTCGATATAAAGTTTATTGACTCGTTATATTGACCTCTCCCTCAACATAAGTACCTACATGATTATGTTACTACCGTATCGACAAGCCGTAGAAAAAGTTCGTGTAACATTTTCTATTTTACTATCACATAATGCACTTCGGTAAATATTAACTTAAAATTCAAACTCTTCATTTAAAAAGTGACTAAAGAAAGCTCTACCAATTTCAATTAAACTGACTTTTGATTGATTGTTTCGGCATAAAAGGTCAATAACATATCATATCACTTTCGATTTTTAATCGATTTTAATGACAATACATGTTGCATCTAGTAGGGTACTATTAAGATGCATATCGGAGCCTAGGCCTAACTGCTGGTTATTATTTGCATGCCACACGGCATAGAAAGTGGTTAAACGTTTTGTACACACCGATAACTGGCTGGTTAACATAAACAACTCTTGTTTTGTCGAGTTAGTAACTTTTCATGCTGTTTTCCTAGTACAGAAAACATTGAAAATGTTTACGGACTTTAGTTGTTATACAAATGAAATAGCAATGGATTATAACTTGTACATATTGTTGAAAACAATCGGATATCTGTTGTTTATTCCGACGGTTTGATTCGTAGTCCTTCCTCTGGAAATAATCGCCATTACAGCCACAGCGAAACGCACACAACGTGCCGCTACTTTTATATAATTACAAAATTACAATTGACTACGTTTCTAACCGATTTAGTTTTAAAGGCCAATACATACTCTATCAATACATCTCCATTTCTTCCATGAATGTCCAAGAGGCAACTAAGGTATAATTTAGGCAATAGGCTAGGGAGCTGTCGCTATTGTACTTGACAACTTAAAACCTAGAAAGTATGCAAGAAGAAGCTACAAAACATGAAATAGGCATAGTTTTATCTACGTGATGTACTTATGTAAAAAAAAAGTTTTATTGTAACTTTATTACATAGTCTATACTATAGACGAGCTAGATTAACACTTACATAACACCGTAACAATCATATTCCTAATCTGAAAATTAAAAACCTAATAAAACTTTGCTTCCTCGGGAGAAGGTAATTAACCCAATCATTTTATCAGCAAAGTAATAAAAGATATAAACAATAGGCGTATTTTATAAGTCGCTTAGTCGCGGATAACCGTGCGAAGTAACTTAGTTCACACATTTTGGTCTACACTTGGGCGCGAACTCGTAAAATTACGTTATTGTCCAGTATTACAAGAACGTTTGGCGTCCACTAACGCTGCGAGAGGAAGCTAAGCTAAGCTTTAAGAGGAATCCAATGACCAAAGCGCGTTGCAAGTTGCGTTTACGCCTATCCTTTCCTAACTGTCTTACCCGGAAACATTGCATCTAAGTCACATTTAATTATGATTACAATACAAAACATTTATAATAAAACTATTAATAACTATAATAAGTTCACTAAAATTAAAATTAAAATGTAACTAAAACTAAAAAAACTAAAGTAGGGCCCTTGGGTAGGGTTCCAATCATGCAGGTAGCATTCCCGCGTTGAATGGCTATTTTATGCTGACGTTCTTTGCGACTACCTACCTACATTACAAATTATTGGCGGCAAATCATTAAATGATATGAGCTTTGGGATGACCAAATTAGTTGCATTTAGTTCGTCATTGTGAGTTTCCGTACGTAAGAAAATGTCTAAAAGTCAATCCCTACTATAATATTATAAATGCGATAGTAACTCTGTCTGTCTGTTACGCTTTCCCGCTTAAACCTCTCCCAATTTAGATTAAATCTGGCACAGACAATCTGTAGACCATGAGAAAGGACATAGGCTACCTACCTTTTATAGCGAAAAAAAAGGTAATGCCCAAAATAATTATTCCACGCGGACAAAGTCGCGGGCACAGCTAGTGTCAAATATTTTTCATTCCTACTATGGATTTTAAGTGAAAAATGAAAATTTACTATTGAAAAGTAGGAAATCACTGTTGTATTTCTTTTTTTACAACTTGATACAACCTTAGTAAGCGAGATTAGAATTAGAACGTTAGATCGCGAGCGATATCGCGGTGGATGAGCAGCCCAACAATAATAAATATACATTGAGTCAAGCATTTGCACTTTAGTGCAAATTATGTAACGCTGTTTTTTAAAAGGGAGAGTTTCTTTCGCAACGCATTTTAAGAGAATAATTATGTATTCTATAATCGCGAATGTGTTGGTGGGTGGGTGGCGAATTAACACGATAATAATTAGTGGTTATACTTGAAGAAAACGTGGGGTTTTATAATGTTTGACTGTTAGAATTGGATTTAGTCTAAAATTGAATGTTCAGTAATTAGTGAAATGGATTTTTTTTGTGTCAATCCAGATACCAACAGAAAAAAAGTACACTAAATTGTGTATCTAAGTCACACATTTCTGCCAATTAGATAGGTAGGTACAACGAAGATAATTTCGGCAAAAGAAATAAAATGACAAAAATGAATGATTACGTACTGAAAATATTATTTTACGTTTAAAGTTGTCATCTCTACTAAGTTAAGTATACTAAAATTTGCAATTTACTTTTTTTTTCCATGATTTTGTACCAAGTACAATAACAGCACGCGTGCAATATGTCTTCCTACCTAATTAAAAATCAATCGCTAGCAGTTGCAATGTAAGGAAGTATTTTTTGCGGCAAAAATCGTGTAACTGAAGTTAGTGACAGAGCTAATTGGTATTTTAGCTTTAATCGCTCGCCAGCACGGAATACCTGGTAAAGAACCTAAAGAACCTAATACAATTTTAACTCGTGTGCCTCAGAAATTAAAGGTGATTTCTGATTTGTGTTATTTAGCCAAAGTAATGGTTGATAATCAATTTTACTAGGTAGTTTACTTTAGTTGTGGATGTAGTTGATTAAAGTAAGCAGCGTTAAAACATCGTTCTAAAAAGCAAAGCACGAAAGTTCCCAATTTGCATGGAGATCAAACTATCGTAATCATACATAATACATTACCATAAATTGTAGTACAATCACATATTTCCTATAAGTTATCGGCGACAGATCGAGATCATCTTCACACCCGATTATTAGATAATCGGCTATAAATATTAAATATCGATGTTGGAGCAACAAATCGATACAATTAGGGTAAACGGCCATAACTCAGTTTTAATGTTGCTAGCACTAGATTCGCTCGAGACACGGTCGACTTTTAATGAGATGTTACACAATCGGTCGGCAGCGAGAGAATGCGGAAGCTTTAATTGCGTTAACCTCATCACGCCCAAATCTAGGCAACTCTGATTTTCTGTGCCCTTTCTTAAAGTGACAGTTAAATAACGACTTACTTCAACGACTCTTCGTGTGATGATGCCTAAAGTGAAGGACGAGAACTGCAACGCGATCGCGCGGCTTATCAAAGATCTGTGCAGCTGCTCGGAAAACGGCGCGTGGTCGCCGGAGATGACACCAGAGAAGCGTAAGGGACCTTTTTTGAAAAGCGAATTGACCAACATGTCTGCTATGAGGCGTCGCATCATGACCATCGCTAAACGGAAAAGAGAAGAGCTCCCCGAACCACCTAAACTCAGCAAAGAAAACCCCTTGGAAAAAAGCACTGACACCCTCACCTCCAACTTGGTCAGCACAGCCGTGAGCTCGCAAAACAGCACGCTGCGTCGGAATATAGACAACTTCTTACTCTCCCGGCGAATGTTCGCTCTAGAAGAAGACATATACGAAAAACCTATACAGCGAAACTTTAAAAACTCATCTTGTGGCGAAAATTGGTCGCTCAGCAAGGCCTGGAAAAACAACAACACAGATTTCTTCGATCGCTCGCCTACCTTCGACGCTGTGACTGAAAGAAACCGTGGCTACCTAGAACGGATAGATGAGGTCCCCCGCAAGAAGAAGCGAGACAAAAAGACCAAAGAGCAGCTGCGGTACGATAGGAATATCAAAAGACACATCAGGATACGTGTGATGCTGTCCTTAAGAATGCGAAGGTATATGAAGAGACGTCTACGGAAGGCGGGTCTTCAGGCTCAGAACACCAATGTACCTCCCCGAAGATTTTTGCGAGGGTCGTCTGAAACGTCCAGTTTTGGGACGCGGTCGTACCGGAGTGTTATGACTGACAAGTTGGGGGATGGGGCGGTGGTCTTCGATGTGCATGAAGCCAGGAATACGACCATGGAACTCTGCCATGATTATGAGGATGACCTCGACACGCTGGATATTGCATTACGCGCCGGTAATTTTAGGTAAATATCACCTTTTGTGCAGAAGAATCGTTAGAATCATCATCATCATCATCATCATCATCATCATCATCCAGCCTATATACGTCCCACTGCAGGGCACAGGCCTCCTCTCAGTATGAGAGGGCTGTTCCCACGCGGGCCCAGTGCGGATTGGGAACTTCACACACAACATTGAATTGCTTCGTTGCTGTGTGCAGGTTTCCTCACGATGTTTTCCTTCACCGTAGCTCGTGGTAAATATCAAATTCGATATCGCACATAAATTCGGAAAAAATCAGAGGTGCGAGCTTGGGGTAGAAGGCAATTGAGAGGCCACAGGTCGAACCGCTGGGCTACCACGGCTTTTTATCGTATAGAATGTCTGCTACGAAATGTCGACCCAAGTAAGCTAAGCTAGTGCTAGTAAATAGAGCATCAAATAATGTTGAGTCAAAAAATAATAAAGAGGGTTTCAATCTGCTTATAACTTTATTGCTGTAGGAATCGAGACCCGAGGTGCATGGGGTCCCAGCGCCAAGTTTTTTTTTTGTAATTATTTAATCGTCTGGCCAATAAACTGGTGATCTATGGGCTGACTGCTTCTCCAAAAAAATTTAGTACAGTTGTTCAAAGGGGGAACTTACAACTTAACTTTAGGCACCATTCCACGAAAGCCCTTTGATATTTTATAGTTAATAAATTTAATCTAAGTACTTAGTACTTACCTAAATTAAGTGATTTCCACGTTTGAATTTTGCGCGTTTATCATACTTAGGGCTAATTTTTCAATCACCAGATAAAACATATCTGTCCGATAAATGTTGGCTGTCACTTTTCTTTTATATGACGCGAAAAAAGGATAGCAATATTTTTAACTGGCAGATAAATTTATCTGGTGATTGAAAAATCGGCCCTTAGTCATCTAGGTTTATCATAAAGCCTGTAGTTAAAATATAAACGTCATTTTTTGATATCTGACACACTTTGTTCTAAAATGGCCGCTGGCAGTGTAAGGCCACGTTTAGGTATTAGCGGGAAATCGCCCGGATGCGCGCGCAGAGCGTGACCTATTGTCGTTACCCCATATTAATGTGCTATTGACATTCATTACTGCATGGACTATTTGAGTCATAACTTGATACACGGTTCCATGAACTGGTATAACTTGGTGGTCAAAATTAGTAACGAAAAAAGTAAGTACCTACAGGTCGCGCGGTGAGTTAAATTTACCCTTAGGATTAATTGGCTTACTTTGGCACTGAGATAGAGAGATAGATGCGTTTATTTCGTTCTGGATGTCACATTATGAATACACAATTTTTATGTCCTTTACAAATAATTAACAAAAGGATCGTCAAATTTTAAACAATACTTATTAAATAACTAGCTGTGCCCGCGACTCCGTCCGCGTGGAATAGTGACTTTGGGTAATTTCCCCCCTTTTTTCAACATTTCGCTGTGTTTCTTCGCTCCTATTGGTTGCAGCGTGATGTTATATAGACTAAAGCCTTTCTCGATAAATGGTCTATCCAACACAAATAGAATTTTTCAATTCGGACCAGTAGTTCCAGAGATTAGCGCGTTCAAACAAATAAACAAACAAACTTTTCCACTCTATGATATTATAGTATAGATATAAATAGGCACATGTTTCAAATAATAAATAAAATGACAGGAGTTCAAAAACAATAAAATTTAAATACAAATATGTCAAAATAAAATCAGGTCACAAAATGTGAACGATGTCCAAGTCATAAAAAAGGGTGTAAAAGTAGCGATTATAATGATAAGAATAACAATAAAATAATCAAAATAAAAAAAGGGTACAAAAGTCATGTCATAAAATGTGACGTGACCATCTTTAGTAATCTCTCGTCATCTCGTGTAAGTGTGTCCTGCCCCTTAAGTAAATCAGCGCGGTTCAAAGCACGCCGCGCTATGTGACGGTCCGATGACGCGGTGGAGGACGTCCCACGAGTGAATCCTGCGCAGCGTCATGTTATTGCGCTGACTAACAGTAATTGAAATATCATCATCATCATTTCAGCCATGGGTCGGCCACTGCTGACCATAGGTCTACCCTTTAGACTTCTGTAAGTACTAGTTGGAAGATTGAAATATATTTTAGTAAAATAAATACTATGAAGCACTCTTATAGTTGTTTTTAATTTGTTTCAAAAGGCTTACAAAGAATACAATAGAAAACTAATCTTGTTAAAAATGTCGGTTTCAGTAATTACTTAATTAAGTTTCCTCTCTGACTCTCAAAGGTTGGCTAAGGGATCCCTTTAGGGATAAGTCCGCCTGTGTCTTTTTCCATTATGATTGATTTTTTTTGGACGTTGTGTTTTATTTGTACAATAAAGTGTTTACTTACTAACTTAGTGGTTTATTTTCACTAATATTATAAAGAGGAAAGATTTGCTTGTTTGCTTGTTTGTATTTTTATATGTTTGTAGTGAATAGGCTCAAAAAGTACTGGGCCGATTAAAAAAAAAATCACTATTAGAATGCTTTATTCTTCCGAATTGTCATAGGCTACGTTTCATTTTGAAAAAAAAAAATAGATCCTTGGTAATCGTCTATAATGTAACCAAGGGTGTAAAAAAATCATCTCTAATATATAACGCGAGCGGAGCAGCGGTCAAAAGCTATTACATTATTAAAAAAAAAAACAATTCGCCAATGTTTACGTCTGTGGCAGTGTATGTTTGCAAAGAGTCTATTGATCAAGAAATACGGCACGTTTGCACTAAACGAGTAGGTAGTTAGTTCCGGTCAAACTGCAAGTAAATCTAACCATTTTTTATTTACTCTTCGGTTACGATAACATGTAAAGTAGATCCCAATCCACTAAGATGAACTAGGTACGATACGAATACACTTCATCTATCTCAAACTGCATTTAATTAGTATAATTTATGCATTAGCAGAGCAAGAAAATGTTACATCGCATTCGAAATTTAATTAACGATTTGCATTTAATTTTGAGGCGAGGGTTTCTAATTAGGTACAATAAAGTTGTCCATTTTAACTTTCGAACATTATCGGCTTGTTAGACATCGTAAACTAAATCAGTTTACATAAAATGCAAATTGTAGAGCGCTACGACTACGAACTGTGTAGCGCTTCACATGTCTCATTGTAAATGTAGACATTTTAGCGTTGCGCGCCATCTAGCGTTGAGTAGCAGTACTAACTGAGCAGCGACTTCGTTACTTACGTGGTACCGTAGTACAATGCCGCTACAATAGGTGGCGCTTTATGCAACTTATTTTCTGTATCTCGTTGATGTCTATTCTAGTGGCAAAATAACAATGAAAATTCAATTCAATTAAGATGTTTTAAAAATAATAAATTATAAAATAGGGTGGGCGAATATCTTTGCCGCTAGGTGTAACTCACTTCGTAACGTTCATCTATAAATATGTAGTAGCGTTTTGTATGCTCTGTTTTAACCTTTGGAGGTACAGGGTGTACGCTGAATGTGTTTGGCCATCTACTCCTCATCTATGGCACCTAAATTATTTGGCTGAACGTGGCAGCAAAACATATGAAGTCATGGTTTCGATGTAATGTTCCGTGTACTCGTATAGGTGAGTGAGCCATTTGGGAATCCCACAGTCCACAAACATGCTTTATACTTTAGACCTTTAGGTACTTAAAAGATGGTAAACAATCTTGACATGTCTTTTTATTGAAATACACAGTCTAAAAATGAAAATCGTTACACTATACAATTCAATTATGCAAGTTAATGATTTTTTCATACCTAAATTGTGAAATGTAAAGATTTTGATTTTTAAAGTGTACATTTAAATAAAAAGACACGTCAAGATTGTTTACCATCTTTTAAGTACCTAAAGGTCTTTAGTATAGTTACACTTTTTTTTTAATTTTAGAAAAAAATACCTTTGTACCAAGTTTCTTACAGCATATTCTTCTTGCCAATCACAACTTACGAAGCCCTGGTAGACTCAAAAAACAACGTGCAAAGCCTCACACATTGCAACCTACTAACTTTAAAAAAATAAAATCTAATTTTAAATCTATCCTCCCCTCTGGTGCGGTCGAGGGTGGGTTCACAGCCAATTTTTTTTATGTGTATTCTAATTTTGAATCTATGCCCCCCCAGGAGCGGTCGAGGGTTCACAGCCAACTTTTTTTAATTTGTATTCTAATTTTGAATCTGTCCCCAGGAGCGGTCGACTAGCGGTCGAGGGCTGGTGGATGGGCCGCGCGATGCCCCACGCGCACGCGCGGGCCAACAATGGCGCGCTCGCGCTGCACTACGCGGCGGCGCGGGGTTGCCTGGACTGCGTGCGGCTATTGGCTAACACCACTGCTGACGTCTCGTGAGTATCTTATTAAAAAAAACATTTTATTTTCGGCCAGACACAGAAAGGGCGATTAAGCACTATACTTGATTTTAACTGACCGGCAGTCTCAGTTTTCATTGTCCTGTATAAGGACGCGTCCATAAATTACGTAAGATATTAAAGGGTGGGCGAGTCAAATCTTATCCAATCATACGTTGGAGAGAAGGAGGTGTCGGCAAATATCACGTTTTTTTTAATGAAACAAGGAAAAAAATTACACTAATTTGGTCTATTTAATCCAAATAGAACATTGCCTAAGCTCTAGAAAACGAAGTGTGAATAGCGCTTTATATTTGACACTTCATGATTATACATATAAGAACCGAATGAAGAAAAATGTATGATTTTTTTTAAGTTGCGTCATTCGATTGTTCGTTTAAGTACATTTAGAAAATCGACAATGTGAAGTGATAAGAAACCCACATTTTGAAAAGTCTCACGTTAGATTGGGGGATGGGGGTGAAAATTAAAAAAAAACATCACGTAATTTTTGGACACCCCCTAAGGGCGTTCAAGTATTACGTAACGCAATTTTTTAAGATTTTCGACCCCCCTCCCCCCTATGTAACGCGCTGTAAAGTTTTTCTGCACCCCCCTCCCCTCACTGAACGTTACGTAACACATACGACTATTTTTACCACTGATCTATATGATATAGTTCTGTGATTTTTAGCTAAAAGCGTAAAGTAACAAACATAGCAATATGCAAACATTCGGGGTACTGACAACGAAAACATAATAACAATGACATTAGGTAAAACACTGTCGGGGAATTTCCCGTAAAACATAAACGAAAGGTGTTGCCACTTTTGAAAAACAAAATAAAAGAGACGTACACAGTTGAGGAGTTTCCCGTAAAGTCTAAAATGTAAAAGGTTGTCAACTTGGGAAAATTTTATTCCCTAATTTTTTTCTAAAAAACATTGTTACGTAACGCCTTGTTTGGACCCCCCTCCCGCCATAGTAACGCATCGTAACGTTTCACGGGACCTCCCCTCCAAATTGCGTTACGTAATACTTGAACGCCCCCTAACGAGAGGGATGAATGTTAATGAAACGAGAGAGGCAGAACAAGCGAATGTCGCTCAATTGTCTCTTTCTACCCGGCAGGGAATAGGGGATAGTGTCAATCTTTATAAAAATAATAAATTTCAAACAACTAAAATTGAAGTTGATCGTTAGTTTACCTTTTAAGCTTGAACGTATTTTAACGTGAAAACCATTCAATTAAAATACACCTGCATGGAAACAATAATCAACCGTCTCACTGATCAGCAAGAACCGCATTACATGTTGAATAGTTTTTGCTCACTGGACGGTCTACCGTTCGCTAACGGCGCGGTGGGCAGCCGCCTTAATTAGCCGCGGATTAATGCACTATGCAGTTTACAGATGCAGAGAAAACGGCTATCTCGATTAGGTAGATTAGATATTAGAAACTGCTTGTTAAACTTACGTGCATACAACATACATTACTTGCAATTTGGGGAAGGCAGAGCAATATAAAACGTTACTCTGACAAGACTATGACAATTTCACTTTTAAAAAACAGATCCAGAGTCACAGACAGAGTCCTTTAAATTAAGAAATTTCGGCGGCCGAATAGCCCAGCGGTTAGAGAACCTGACTGTGAAGCTTTAGGTCCCGGGTTCGATCCCCGGTCGGGGCAGATGTTTGTATGATGAATACGAATGTTTGCTTTCGAGTCTTGGATGTTTATCTATATATAAGTAAGTTTATCCGTTGTCTAGTACCCATAACACAGGCATTAAGTTGCCTACTTTGGGACTGGTGATTGGTGTAAAAATTGTCCAGTGATATTAAAAAAAAGAATAAAATTCAATTTTGTACCGTGTGGTGTCGGGTTTAGAATAACACCTCTCCTATCTCTATTTTGTTCGTGGATGTCGTAAAAGGCGACTTAGGAACATACGAGGACGGTTTGATAAGTAACTTGGTTTGATATGATAAAAAAATTGTGTAGGTCTTGTATACATATTATATTTTATTTTTCTACTTAATCCCCTCGGTTTCCTCAAAGTCTTCGAAATTTCCGTTTACTTCCAGTATCACCTCTACATTAGACTGAAATTTTTTGAGCTTTGGGATTAGGTGATAGTCTGAAGGAGCCAAATCTGGCGAAATAAGCTGCATGCAGAAGTATTTCATACCGTATATCCGCCAATTTTTGTTACGAAAGCAGACATGTGTGCGCCGGATTATATACCTGAGAACCCAAAACCTTAAAAATATATGCTAAAAGTAGCCACAAAGCTGGAAATAGTCATGGTTTTGTCTATGTAGAGTTTTGTGGGGCTAACTGAATCAAATAAAGCGTGACGAATGGGGTCTTACGAAATAGTATATTAGGTAAGGGTATGCTAATACAGGTCACTGATTTTCATACATCACAACCTGCATTCCCAAATGGGGTAGGCAGGGTACACTATTCGTTATATTAACAAAACTATGACTAATTCTCGTTTCTTTGACACTTTTAGGATGTCTTTAGGTGCTAGTATACATACATAGAACGAGCCTGTATTTCCAAATAGAATAGGCAGAGCACAAGGAATGTTACATGCATAAACAAAACTATGTTACGGTAAAAACTGTGTGTTAAAACTACGTTCGGCCACTTCTAGCCTATTTTTATTTTAAGTTACTAGGTATGGTCGACCAAGAAAGTGGTCTACCACTTTTGACAAAAGTTTCTGTGAGATCAAAATTATCACAAGGTTGACATTGTCACTGTCATAATATTATGGCGATGGGAAATCGACCTTGTTGTTTCATGGGGTTCAAATGAATATCGATCTTGAGGGGGTAGATCAATTTTTTGGTCGACTGTACAACAGTGGCAGGAGGCTAGTCTGTCGCCTAAATCATACCCTATTTATCGTTAGTCGCCTCTTACGACATCTACGGAAAAAACGGAGAGGTCTCGACACCACACGGTCATCATTTTCATTAGTATTACAATTAGTGTCCACTGTCCAACCAACGCTACGTTTTGTGGCCGAAATCAAAACATCCACATCCTCTCTTCTACAGTGTATTTAAAAACGCTCATATCAGTAGGTAGATTCATGGCGGTTACGACCAATTGCTTTAGTAGGCTAGCTTGTAATCTGACACTCAGATAAGTGGCAGATTCTGTCAGTTAAGAGCACCGAGCGGACTGTAAAGATGCGCGCGCGATTGCGGAAGAATTATCTAACTTTCTATCGGTATATCACTTTATTTTCACACTTAATAATACAGTGGTAATTGTCTGTTATTAATTGCGAGTGACACATGGTATAGACAGTAATTACATACACACATCACGCCTATAGTCTCAGATGGGAGAGTCAGAACGCACAAAATGCTATATAGATGAAACCATGCTTATTTCACGTTTCGTAGCTTAAAATATACCTTAACTAATTGCCTTAGCCGCCTTTCATGACACGCACGGAAGACATGGAGAGACCAGGTGTTATTTCAAGACATAGGGTCATAGTTTTAAGATTTTTTATTATTTTTGTATGGCGATGGTTTGGGGACCTAAAAATAATCACGTTTCTATCTTTATTTCTTTTTAAATTCGGCATCACATGGAAATTAGTAAGCAATATGAATTATGAATTTGCTAAAGTAAAGCATGTGCTAAAACAACAGTAGGTATAATAAATGTTTCCATGCAAAAAAAGGAGCGACGTTAAAAATAAATATTGGGTAAATAGTGGTAAATACAGATGAAATTTCGGCATTAAGTAGATACGTAAGTAGGTATGCGTATTTGCGAAGAATTTGTCTTCGTAAAAAGTTTTACGAGTTCGAAAACTGTTAATAAAATCTCTCTTTTCTTTGGATAATTGACAAATTATATAGGTACGAAGTAAGCAGCATTATTTAAGAACATAGTTTTCCTATGCGGATAGGGTATACTTAGTTAGGGAATTAAAAGTATTAATACCATACTCAAGTCTTTAAATCGAGATCAGCTCGATGTAAAGACATAAAAAACTGTTTCTACTTTATTATTTTTTAGTAGTAGTTAATGTATCTATCGCATTTGATTAAAATTAAGTTCTTAGATTCAACTTTTCTCATCATTTTTCCGTAATAAATATAAAATTGATAATCAACTAAACTACAAAACAACCAAACAAAACCAATATTTCGTCGTAATTCCGTATAAAAAGAAACTGAAATAAGGAAACTGAGGTGACGAGAGGTGTCGTGTTTAAATAACACCTCTTAAGATAAAGAGGCAACTAAAAGGTATGTTTTAGACGTCGGGCTTGAAATGAAAAAAAAGTTTACCTAGTCGTGGTTAAGTCACATGAAATAGTCATGGTTGTGTCTATGTACCATCGAACCAATTGATTCCTGACCCATCATAGAACTCATTCATAGTGAACGTCATAGTGACATTGCATTGAACATTAAACTACCGTGAGACTCACTCATCTTATAAAATACGGATAACTCACGTTATAAATCGAGTTTAGCTCGACATGTT
>BHDV01024799.1:155068-175385 GCA_005406045.1 Adoxophyes honmai | reverse complement strand
CAATTTTAACATAAAAACTTTTACGCAAATATTTTTTGAAGTTGACTGTATCTTACAAGATACGATGTCAAGAAAAGGGTTAACACGGTACTAAAGTTAATAAAGTTAGAATTAATAAAGACAAGCATGAGATAACGGTTGTTTATGGCGTAAATAAAAAATAATTACATACTTGAAGGAGTACGATAAACAAGCTACATGCACAAATAGCGTTTAGTGATAAGCGGAGCGGGAGCGGAAACTAATAAATGTTCATACATACATAGGTACATCCAATCACGCCTATGTCCCCAAACGGTATAAGTAGAACACACGAAACGTGACAAAGAAAACCATTATTATGACTATTTCACGCTTCGCAGCCACATTTGGCATAATTTTACGTTTGAAAACAAATTGAAGATGTAGTATAATAATGACAGGTTGCTAGTCTGTCATCTAATCTAAAGCATACATAAACCTACGAGTATTTCCTTAGTCGCCTCTTACGGCATCCACGGAAGAAATGGAGAAGTGTTATTTTATTCAGATACCACACAGGATGAATAAGTGTTCATAAGTTATAAAATCCATACTGGCTGGAGGACGTCCGTTATTAACTAGTAATAATTCTAACTAGTAATAAAATATGTTATGCTAGCTACTTGAAATGTAAACTTAGCTTGCGTGGTTTCAATTAAAATAGTTTTATGTTGTACTTCTAAGTGAAGCTGGTTTACGCTTTTACAATAATCTCAGTCGTATTTTAGGGCATCTACGGAAGAAACGGAGATGTGCTAATGTGCGTTTACACCCGACACCATTACTTTCATTATGATTCTTAGATAAGACAAGAAAACTTAAAGAGACGAGTGCTCAAGAGTGAGACGTATACTGTTTTCGTTGTTTATATTATTACAAACCGGATAAAGATATCTGAAGAAACGTTCTAATGCTTTCAATTTCAATAAAACACTGTCATCAAAACGCAAAAGTAGTAATTTACTACTCAACTTCATACCGCTCTCGCTACCTCTCCAGCCTCCGCGCCCGCGCCCGCCTGTCACCAAGCACCGCCCTAACCCCAAGTAGAGCTCCGTAGGCGAGCAACAGTATAGTCGAGAGAGATGCGCCGCAGTGGCCTGCGCGTGAGTCGATACGCGCACGGTTTTCAGTGACGGATTCGCGATAGACTTTGTGTTCGGTGTGTTATCGTGAATTTAGGACACGTGTTTTGTTTTTTTTGTAATGTTAGGGATTGTGGTTTTAGTTTTAAATGAGCAACTTCTTATCACATTTTAGAATTTGTGGCTTGATCAGCGTTAAATTCTAATGTCGCTTTCTTACGTTCGTTTAAAGATATACGTGATTGTTTAATTGTGACACTTTATTATTGGTGTTTAAGTAAAAATATAGTAGTGAACCAATACCCATGTGGTGTTGGATTTAGAGTAGCACCTCTCAATTTCTTCCGTGGATGTCGTAAGATGCGACTAAGGAAAATAGGTTAAGGTATGTTTTAGGCTGGCAACCTGATACCTACTATTACACCTTTTTTATCAGACTTAAGTCCTAAAAATATGTTAAAAGTGGCTATAAAGTGAAGTTTTATAACCCTCCCCACTTTTCGGAGCGAATGGGAAATAAATTAAGCTTAATGTGGGATTTTGACTATGGAACGTTTCATCTGCTCTACCTACCCCATTTGGGAATGGAACGGTGATGTATCTATTTATGTATGCTTATAAAAAAGGCTTTAATTTACTAAGGTTATTCAGTTTTTTTTTAAGTATAGTATCACCAAGGTTTATCTCAAATAAGTACTTAAGTACTTCCATAAGTAATTAGGACTATCCTTGATATCTTATTACGCTAATTTTTATAACATATATATTACATACTTTACCTTCATATTCTAGGTCGGAATCAGTCTCTGTAACTATGTTGTTAGCTTATTATATCAAGTCGCTGACTATTTCATTATTTTTTAGTTGTAAGACCTTAGCCCCAATATATCTAGATAGAATTTGATCCTAATAGTATTGCAACCGTGTGGTGCCGGATTAGAATAGCACCTCCCCCTTTCTTCCCGTGGGTGTCGTAAAAGTCGACTCTGGGAAAGGGTTAGTGTATTGTGGGCGATAGGCTAGCAACCTGTCACTGCAATATCACGTTTAACCATCTGGTTACCCTGAATTTGCTAAACGTGGCACTAGATTTTTGAATTCATGTGCTCTGCGTACCCCTCATGGGAATACAGGCGTGAGAATATGTATGTAGGTATGTAGTATTGCAAACCTAACTAGTGGTTAGTGGTTGACACTAATTTTCTCTGTATTCTAGGAGAACAGGAAAATCTCTCTATTTTTCCCCAGTCGCCTACATACATACATACGTCTCTCCTGTATTTCTAAATGAAGTAGGCAGAGGATACGTAACGTTGCACAGTCAAAACGATGGTTATTTCACGACAAGATGAATGTCAGTCAACAAAAGCATAGATACCTAAACCCTTTTCCTTAGTCGCCTTTAACGGCATCTACGGAAGAAATAAAGTGGTCTTATTCGAAACCGGACACCGCGCGGTTAACATTCGCATTGTACCTATAAATACATATAGGTACGACGATTTAAACTTTACTCCGTTTCATTCAAGATTAGACTTATAACGGACAAAAATAGAATTTTCTAAGAAATCTAAATGAAAAACTAGAAATCATTACATTACCTATTGCAATAACACCTGTTTCTGTTTGTTATACCTAATAACTTCAATACAAACGGTATCACCATTTACGATGAAGGTTTGAGTTTACCTACTTAAAAAATTGTGAGGATTTCTCCGTTCAAAGTACAATGTTTTATGAAACAGAGTATACGTACCTGCAGGTATACTTGCACCAAGATCTGACAAAACAAAACGTGCATAATCTGACAGAACTCTACATAAGACGGTAGGACGAGATTACTGCTATTGACGCTGCAGTCTTAGGTACATACAGCAACAGCACAGTACCATACACTGCAATTTTGTTGACAGTTTACTAAAGCAGACCAAAGTTGCATCACATAGGTACAAACATATCTAATTCAGCCTTGACACAGCCATAACAATACCTTTTGTAATATTAATAATATCGACGAATATTCTTAAATCCGTGACGAAGGGTGGAGACCAAAACAATCGCGTATTGTCTGTGACCCATATGCGGGGCACACTTGACCTAGATTTTATTTAGATGGTCTGAACCGAGCCTAATCGTCTTCCGTTCTCATACATGTACCATCGCGAACAGGGATTGTTGAGCCACTTACCTATGTTTGTAACTTGGTCGTGTAATACTAATCCAATAGATGACATCTAGTCTGTCACATCGGTCATTGATTACACGTCTAAATTGCGAACAGTGGCAAGTGGCTCAACAATCCCGGTTCGTGACTGTACATCAACGATCGAAATATTGTACGTCCTGTGTTATTATGCCCTGGTAACGGGATTAGGATAACACCTCTTCATTTCTATGGATGTCGTAAAGAGGCGTCTAAGGAAATAAGTTAGGTATGCTTTAGCGAGAGGCTGGCAACTTGTTACTACTCTTTCAACAATGTTTCAATTTAATGGCTACGAACGAGGTATAGTTATGGTTTTAAGAATTTACTCTTTCGTGTGCTCTTTAGCTTAAATGAAAGTGCATTTAATGGCATGATTCGTTTGCAACTTGAAAAACAATACTCCAAAAACAGACACTTTTTACTGAAATGAAGTTGAGTTAGTCTATTGTTTCCTCCTAAAGTTTGACGTTTTTTCTCTAAGTGACAGCGTCACTTTCATAGCTGTAAAATACGGCGATGGAGTGTAAAAAATATGTATGTAGAATGCGAGATCTAACTTGACTACACTCGATTCTGTGTCCACGGTTAACGCATATACCTATATCGATTCAGTGTCCATTTATGAGTGTCAATCATTGAAACGTTTGTTCCAACTTAATGTAAATGACTCAGTGTCCGACGATGCCCCAATAAGCGTCGTTTTCATTTTTAATAGCCAATAAAAATGAGAAGCAGTGTGTCGATCCTCGGAAATATTCAAATAAAACTGTCATCCCTATTTACTTTTTTATTCAATGCTGAGTAAATAACTTTAGACAATTAACGAAAGTGAAACAAAAGACCGTATTTAATTTATTTGAATCTCTTTAAATTAACATATTTACGTTCGCTCTCGAATTTGGAGGAAAGTACGCTAATGCACTGTTTTGCATTAAGTTTCTATTAAATGTAACAGATTTATTATGCTTACACTTTTGATTGCACTTGTGTTTACGTAAAATAATTTCTCCTTCCAAGCATTAACTGTTCAAGCTAAAATGTTCAAAATATCACGCTCTAGTTATTAAGTTTTTTTTTATATGTTAATATGAAAATTTAAAATACGTAGTTAATAGGAGCGAATTCTGAAACCGCTCGAAAATTATCAGTTATGTCGAGCGTTTGGCGGCGCGTGATAAAATGTCGCGCGCCATTGGCTCGCAGATATTCTTAATCTACGGTCAGTCGGGTAAACTGTCAATCGGGAAATATTTAGAGAGCGATTTTACAGTAAATTGTCGGTTTCACTGACAACTCAGTAAGTGAGATGGTTCATTTGAATTACATTTTCTTTTTATATTTTCTATGACAATGTTAGTCAGTTGTCAGTACGTCAGTCACTCGCGGCTGACGTTTGTAGTGGCGTATGATGGTACTTGCTTTAAAATCTACCTATAACCGTTAGTGTCAACACTAAAGCTAACCAACAATTATTTATAGTAAATCGTAGAGACGCTACAATTTAAAGAGCAACTATAATCGAATTGTGAGAAAAAACGAATTTCAAAAAAAAGACAATCAGTGCTGTGGCCAGTGTGTGATGTTTTGAATTCGAATTTGGAACCGAAGAAAAATGGCGACGTGTCCGAGGCCTGCGCGGTCGAATCGGTCGGCTGCGGCGCGGCTGAAATACTCGAAAACTATTCCAGCCAGTACTCTCAGGTGGGTAAATGTGATGTGCATTGGACTGTTTTGTTTGAACAACGAATTCATGTGGATCTAAAAAAATTAAATGTTAGTAAACTCAGCAATACCTAATTATGTCAGAATACAAATTGCACTTTTACGTAACGACGTAAGTAACCTCAAGTTAAAAAAAGATGGAAAAATGATTTATCTAGTCTTCTATGATTACATTTTTTTAATGAAGAAGCGCGAAAATTTGATTTGCGGTGGATTTTTTCACGGATAGGAATGATTTTCAAAAATTAGTCTTTTGGTATTAAAATACCAGGATAATTATATGAACACTATTTAATTGAAGAAAAAAAAAATATTGAAAGTAAACGTACCGGCTATACACACTATTTTTTATGTTGCTTTGGTATATTTTAATGTAATATAAAATAAACTCCATGTGGAAACTATAATTAATATCAAATTAGCTACTTGGGCAAGCGGCCGCATTTTTCACCTATCCGGTGTAACATCTACGTTATTATGAATTTGGCTCGCTATTACTTTAATAACAGCTTGGCGGATCTGTTACTTTCATTGAAATATTAGTACATACAAACCTAATTACTTTCAAACTATTCGTACACAAAGCTTGAATTAAAGTTATGATACTTCAAGAATACAGAAACTTATTTACATTTGAAAAAAAAACGGTAATTAGTAGGTACATAAGGAAAGCTGTGAATTTTTCGGAATTCACGAGCGAAATATAATCGCGAGTTTTTTAATGACGGATTCAAAAAGAAACTGCCATACGACAATTAAGAAATTGAATGTTTTGTATGAAGTCCCAAATTGGAATTAGGTCCACTTAAAAAGGAAAGCTCGAGCCCTTGCACACTGTCACGAATTAAAAAAAATAGTCTCAACTTTTAATCGTAAATGAAAATAATTTCACACGGAATTCGAATACGATTGTTGCTGTTTGGTTGCTACAGACGGCATTCGAACAAATAATGTATCTCATTTTTTCGCAACCGCCTGGTCCATTTAATTTGCTCATCAATATTGATGACGTGTGCAATGAACTGACAGAAGTGCTCACGCTATGACGCCAACGGTACTGGCCAGCAGCGTTCCGATCTGATTCCATGCCTACTTAGTCTAAGTTTAAATAAAAAAAAAAAACTAATGCCGTCAGGCTTAAAAAAAAGTTGTACTGGCCAGTATGTTGTAAGCCGAGGCTGAAAAACAAAACATAAATATGTTTTTTTTTCTGGACAGTCATGCAGGTCTAAGTCTTAGCTGCCAGTATACATGGTATAAAAGTTGTATGATCAGTGTGTTGTAAGCCAAGGCTGAAAAATAAATCACCTTTTTTTCTGGACAGTCATGCAGGCGTAAAGTTTTAGCAGCCAGTATTCATCGTATAAATCGTAATGTGGATAATAAGATTGTATTCTAACGGTGTGTTGACTGATGATAGTAATATGTGATACTAGTACACCCCGATTCGCTCAATTTACCACATCTTTAATGTACCATAGCCAAGTGTGGATGTCAATTTGATTGGAACTGTACATGAAGTATATCTATAGACTACTGTTTGTAATGAAACGGAAGAAAGAACGCAGTCAGCATCTTTGGTACTTGCTTAGACATTATTTTACGGGTTATGTAGAGCAAAAAATGCTACAATGAGAAAACCATGATTACTCCTCGCTTCCTAGACACTTTTAGTATTGTTTTTGGTTAAAAAGTTAAGTTTTAGAGGTATAATAGCCACAGGTCTACGGCCGACGGCCGGATAGCCCAGAGGTTAGAGAACCTGACTGTGAAGCTTAAGGTCCCGGGTTCGATCCCCGGTCGGGGCAGATGTTTGTATGATGAATACGAATGTTTGCTTTCGAGTCTTGGATGTTTATCTATATATAAGTAAGTTTATCCGTTGTCTAGTACCTACTCATAACACAGGCATTAATTTGCCTACTTTGGGACTAGGTGATTGGTGTAAATATTGTCCGGTGATATTTACATATTTATTACATTTTTGTATGTATAGGTTGCTTGTCTTTCATTACCTATTTCCTCATTTTCATTCCCTGACGGCATTCGCGGAAAAATTTAGAGGTAAAATTCTAATCCCACACCACACAGGAACACTATTTCACACTTAATTGTATTCCATTGAAATTAAGTTAAATATATTTACTTGCTTTTTAATTTTATTTTTATTTTTAAACACACAAGCAGTACCTAATTTAATAAGTGTTTGATTGTGGTAGATACATTAATCTGTCACGATTATACCTCTAAACTAAAAACATTGCTATGCTACGTGTAACAGTCATGATTTGCGAACAAATTATGAAGGCGGTCAACCTTCTAAATATTCAGATTCCCTGACTTTACTAACTATTCTGTGATGCGGATTGCAAAAGGAATGAAGACCAATTTAACATCCGACCCGCATATCCGAACTTGATGCTCTTTTGTTCATCGTTTCCGATGAAGCGGAAACCACGGTAACCGGAGAAAGCCGTGATTTAATGGCCAGGAAAACTAGGGATTTTCAGTTACGAAACTTTTAATGTGTACTTACTCAGTAATGGTTAATCAGGTATATAATTTACCGAATCAGGCGTAATAGGCTTCTTTTCATTGGTTTAAAGTTTTTGTTACTTAAAAAATGTAACAAAAAAAAAACAATTTGTTGAGACCAAAAAACATCTTAAACTAGTATTAAAAACAAATCGTAATACGTCAACACGCTTATATGTCAACCAAGCAGTAATAAACAAACATTAGACTTAAAACAGTCTCAGAATGACAAACGATACTCCTACCTAGTACATTAAATAAAAGTATATATTATATTAACTTTAAACAGATATTGAACCACTTATCGTTTATTTAATAATCCAATACAAAATACAATATTAAACTTAGCTTAATTAAAACAATAGGCCGCGAAAGGACGCGCAACCAAACGTCAAAAGTGCAAAAGTATAGAGTATTGGGACACATTCACCGCGTCCGACGTAGGGATGTGCCATACCACTGATATTCACTGCTAACAATTAGTATATGAGAATATGAGTGTTAGGACAAATGGTCATTATGACATAATACGTTAGGTAATCCAAAAATAGGTAAAAAAACGTTAAGGATTAAGATATAGATCATCCGTCTAGTATTGTCTATGGGTGGTGAAAAACAACCTCCACCACCAACGGTCTCTCGCAATGGCAGTCATTTATTTCACTTTTGTTCATTTGAATATTAAACACCTTAATGTTGTTGCAATCCGTAACCCCTGTTAAGCAAGGTTGTGCGTGTGCGCATATCACGAAGTGCGCCTATATCAGGGAAAGTGTATCACCCCAATATTTACTCGTTTCATAAAATGAAGTCGGTTAAAAAATTGCCCATAACCAGTTTAGTGGCTATGGCTTTCGTAACTACTACCTACAATAGAATCCCGTGTGGTCTTGAGTTTAGAATTAGGTACTTCTCTCCATTTCTTCCGTGGATGTCGTAAGAGGTGACTAAGGAAACAGGTTAAGGTACGGTCGACCAAAAAAGTGGTCTACCATTTTTGACAAAACTTTCTGTGAGATCAAAATTATCACAAGGTTGACATTGTCACTGTCATAATATTATGGCGAGGGGAAATCGATCTTGTTGTTTCATGAGGTTCAATTGAATATCGATCTTGAGGGGGTAGACCAATTTCTTGGTCGACTGTACATTTTAGGTGATCGGCTAGCTACCTGCCTATCTATGTATGTATTGTTTAGAATAGGAATGGCAAACCATTGGCGCACGAGTCACAAACAGCATGCGGCACAAATTTCATACCACGTGAGGTCCTTAAAAAAAGTAACCGGCAATTTGTGAAATCTGTTCAGAGTGAAGATTATTTGACGGCACATCTAAGTATGCTTATTATTGTTTTTAGCGGAATTAAGCACGATTATCACCAGTGATCGGATCTAGGATGCAATTTGCCGGGGTTTAGGTCCATAATATTAGGATGGATATGACTTACAACCCCGCGACTTTTTTGATATTTTATTATCATTACAAAAAGTAAACTATTACTCATGATCAACATCTTTTATTAAATGAAATGACCACTTGAAATAAGCAGTAGATAATGTCTTGACTGATATTGTCATTCAAATTGAGCCCTGCATACCAAATTCTCAACATTATCGACAAATAATAATAATTTCGTTACAAATATCTATTATTTAGACAATTCTAGTGTTCGTTAAGTGTGCAAATATTAAATGACGCTTTTTTTTAATTTAAGCCCACTATCCAAAATCCCGGGAAATCCCGAGGCACATCCACAATAAGCATAACATTTAAGGTCGTTCACCCCAAATTGCATCCTAGATCCGATCACTGATTATCACAAAAGGTTCGCCATCCCTGCAATAGAACAATGACGTAACAGCATTTATAACGATTTTACAGTAAAGCTTTTTATAAAATACCTGCCCTTTAGCACACTTTTAGCGGTAAAATTTTCTCAATTGTCTACTTGATTAGTAAAAAAAAACGCTGCTATTATGACTGTTGTAAATTCGTCATGTTTTTTACGTAGATGCTGTAGATGAAAGCATACGCATATGTATTTAATTTTCTTTAATTCTAAGTTACTTAAATTATATTATTTAAATTCTAAGGCAAATCGAAACTCCGGAAGTAGCGTCATCTATCCACCACTTTTTATAAACTAATCAACAAACAATGCCGTTTTTTAGCGCCCTCTGTCGTCGAGTAGAAACGATGGGAAAACGCGGTAAAAACGGCTTTATTGATTACCCTGCGATCGGTTTTCTCTAAGAATCATGGCCTTGATAGGAAAATTTCTACATACAAATTATGATAAATCTATTAGACGATAAGTAGATATTAAGTCGTTAACATTGTCACATTCAAATGGAATTAAAATGAAATATTATGAAAATTATAATAACCATTTTTTTTTGTTAAGTAAGCATGTTTCTTAGGCATATTATGACGAATTTAAGGCACTTTAAAGATCTTTCGAACGACGAACCGCAACAATAAGACACGCCATGTGTAATTCAACCGTCTTTATTACCTCACATATATCATACACATAACAACCAAATTATTCTTTTACACGGCCAATTTACTAAGACCCTTGCAGCCTTAGTAGTTTTATACAATTTGCAAGTCAATTCATATTGGACAATCGTCTCGTACAAACATTGTTTGTGTCAGTGGTGAAATATGGAAACATAAAGCATTTCTTACTTAGAAAGTCGATTTTCTAGCACAGTGGCGCCGCTATGGCTGGAAAAGTTAAGTTTGTAACTGATGTTAGTAGCGAAAGTGCATAAAACAGCTATGTCATAGCGTGACATGACAGAATATGGCTAGATAGTGTGAACGATGAGAGACTAAATAATACGTTTCCTCATTATAATGAAAAATCTGACAGTTTAAGCTATTAAATAGTATTAGTATGCAATTTGAATATTTTTTGGCCATACCCCTTTGAAGATACAGATAGTAGAAGTAGAAGTATTTAGTATAAATGTGTACAAAAATAACGGAAGTAATTTATTGGTCCTTCGAGCCAGATATTTAGGTATTATTTAATTTGCATAATCCTATGCTAATGAAGAATAACAAGTCTGAATTTGTTTATCTACTCTGTGTTTGATTGTTGTTAAAAAATGTAAGTCAGGATTTTCATTTGAATGAAAACTTGGCCTTAATTAATTTCTCACGTAAAAAAATAGTTTCAACTACGTCGCATAAGTCTCAAAGTTTTTAGTTTTACTAAATAAGTGACCAACGTATCTAGGAGGCCTGCTTACACGTAATTCATTTGATGACCAATAAAATCAAAGATCAACAACCCCTAGCCAGAGACAATCAACTTTATGTCATTACACTTACATATATGGGAACGCCATTGCAAGCACTTTCGCTCTCTCCCTAGAAAATGTATCTTAAGCTCAGTACAACCGTTGCGGGCGAGGTGCGCGCTTGACTGTGCCGTTCGATATTCAAAATCGATTCCATATTTGAAAGTTTTCTTAAGACGCTTTTATCTACGGCCTGCATTTACGCGCTGCGGCGTATTTGAAATTCATAATCGAACCTACTTTTCTTTTAACATTTTCCTTTTTTGATACTGGCTAGTTTTTTGTTGTCATTTAAAAATATTTTAATTTGTTCTAATATATATCGTTATTCGGATGTTTTTTTCTGTTCTAGTGGCGTGAATTTGGAATTTTAGTTACTTAATAAATAACTCATTCTTATTTGTCGATGTGATTAGTGATATTAAAATGACTTTGAATAATAATCCTCCGTATAATCGAGTGACGAGCAAACTGTTTGGGAAGAAAAGTAAGAAAAACAAACGCTATGTGAAAATGAAAGCTGGGACCTACAGCGGAAGGGAGCGGTAAGATAAAATACATGTTTGGTGTAATAATTATTAAAAAAAACTTATTACCTTAACTTTATTTTACTACATATGTAATGATAATGAATTTATTTTGCATTGAGGGTTAGCTACTTTAAAGCGTCTAAAATACACACAAAGTCTCTTTTGTACATTAGGTTCTTACCTATGATATTGGCAAGTTTTCCTTCGTGTTTGTAGTTATTACAACTTCCACAAAATAAAAGACATTATGTAACTCAATATTACAAAAGATTTTGTCTTCATCGTGCAAATTTTGACTGTCATTAATCATGAATCCAAAGAACGTAAGTTCATTTATGTTTCCGGAATTTTGTATGTAGGTAATTGGTTGTGACAATTAATTGATCCTTTTTTTAATTCAAATTGATTCTCATATTTAGTTTTTGTGTCTATAAACACGAACATAAGATTTATAACGCATTGCATTTTTGGTTGCTAAATACTTAAGTGAAAACACATCTATTATGGAAAACGAAAATGTTATGGAAATCTTCATACAAAGCGCCAACTTCATAGATAATGAAGGACCTATAAAAGGTATTAGGCCGAACTGGTGTCATCATAGATTATTTTTATAATTATATTATAATTATAACAAAGTTAAGGATCATTAAGTACTTACCTACTAGCTACTAGCTAACATTGTTTCTCTAGTGGGTCTGTTCTGTCCTCTATGTTTAAGATTTACATCATCAAAGGAAGATTTGAAAATAACCCGTAAAGTGTTTCCGGCCGACCATACGTGAAAAGCCTATAATTAAGTGACTTCACTTTAATGAATGTCTACAAGAAATAACCATGTTTCGTAACCTTTTTAATTACACCCAAGAATGTTCTCAAGTTAAGCCATTTTTATCCGTTAGAATACATTGTTTCTACTTTCAAATGCCCTTTTTGAACCTTCCACTGTTTTTCCCAAGACGTTTTGACAGGTCGCATTTGACAGCTGTTTTTGTGATTATTAATGAGGGTTATATTTAGTACAGATAAAGTATCGGTAGGTGGCGTTGTAGTACTAAGTCACGATTTGATGTTATGCGTACCTAACTATTTAATTTTGAAGTCTGCAGTACATTTTTTGAGACGTATTTGCACTTACGAGTATTATATCTGGACGTATTTTTTTCTCATCAAATGGATAAAAGGTCACGACCAAAATGTTTGTTGCTTCTTGAAATACATTTTGGGGCAAATTTTACATTTTTCACACTATGGTGATGCCAAGAGAACCTTTTTCTTTTCGCGCTTTATCTGTTTTTACTAACATATTTTCTTTACTCGGGAACTAATTTCAATCGTTATTTACTAAAGAAACATTTTTGTTTTAAACCGTCATCTGTTGGACTAGTTGAATCATATAAGCTTTAAAAAAAATTGATTGACGAAAAATCGTGGTCACATTGCAAAAAGAGGCCATGCAGTAGTTACCCATTGGCTATTTGCAAATTAAAAATAACCAACAATGTAAGTAGTCCACCTAACAAATTATCAAGTCAACATCAGCCAAGATCTCTAATCCGTGTCACAGACAAATAAAACAGCGGTTGCATAACCGTTAAAGATACTTGTATCCGTTGGATAACACCTGTGACCCCGCCGCACCGTTACACTTCTGTGGGAGAAAATGAAAAGTGAAACGTTGTTATGATCTATCGATTGTAGTATCGATTGTGGTGGCGATTCGCGGCGATTGTTTTAGTGTTTGTACGGTCTAGACGAGATGCACGGTTGTGTTAGGCTAAATACAGAAAAAGTATTTGTTGCGTCAACATTTTGTTTTGTATTTTTTTGTGCTTCTTAATGATAACTCACGACTTCGAATGTTACTTAGGTTTAAAGCTGTGTGGGAATTAAATACGGTGTCTAAAGTCTAATCCTACAATTTTGTTATAACGTTAGATTACCGAATCTATAAGTGGATTTAACATACCTATTCACGTTTAATCGCAATATTTTCGCAGTGTTTTTACGTTTTCATGTTTTCAAATAGATAGATACGTTATTTTGATATCAAAACATAACAATAACACGTATTTTTTCTAGATTTGCTCAATTTCACTTTCGGCTTTCGTCTCTACTTCCTGAAACTATCATCTATAGATTCTATAGTTTGAAACATGCCTTTATAAAGGTTAATTTCTCAAAGATTACGGTGCGCGATCTGTGCCAAAGAGGTAATATCGATTAAAAGCAAACAGTTTGATGTGGCAGTTAGCCTCCTTCATAATCGATTCGAAGCATAGGTTGTTCTGCTAACCGGCACGGCGTTCTTTTTTTGATTATTTGCAGCCAGTTTCATTTTGTTTATGCAATAAAGTTCCACTTTTAACACCTCGGAGTTTAACTCTAGTATTTAACTAGTTTCAACTAAAATAGGCCAAAACGGGTAAAAGACAATTGACTTTGTAAATACGTGTAGAAAAAAGAATAATAATATAAGCTTATGATGAGTGAAAATCGCAAGTTGAAGACTTTTATGCTCGGTTTCATTTAAGTTTGGAGTGTTAACGGTCAAATCCTCACACGTTTTTAACTCAAATCGTCACCGCAAATGGTAAACTGTTTGTACCTATTGAGACCATTATAACACACAGTATGTAATAATAATAAGTGTCATTGCAATTGCAATTGCCAGTTTTATCTTTGGATTCCAGGGAAAACTTCTTTTTTTTTAATAAGAGTATAATCTTAAATTAAACGGAAAATGATATTGGTCGATTAAAAATAAGTATCAAACAAGAAAGAAAATCTTGCCATTTGCACAAACATGATTTTTTTTCTAAGATACATATTTTTATTTTTAAGATTTGTATTATCATTATTTTCAGCATGTTCGTCATATTGTTTATGAAATTTGAACTGAGATCTCTAGTAAAAACCAAATCATACCAATAATTTTGTGTGTACACTATCTGTTGCTATTGCATTTTGAAATCTTTCAACAAAAGAAGTATTTTTTTTTCACAATTTATTCACTATCATTCGTAAAAGATTCGCAGCTGACAAAGTAAAAAAGTAGGAGAATTGTTTTTGAGTAACTATTGGTAGAGAAAAACGCAGATGTACTAAGATACAGATTGGTTCATGTGTATTTTTAATCTCCCAAAGCTTTCTGAAGAACCATAATCGCCAACAAGCTCAAAAAGTAATTTAGTCGACGTAAAACGTTTTTTTTTAAAACCCTTCAAATTCCCTCAACTACATAAACATAAAACTAAAATGATATAATCAGGTAGCAAGCATACCACTTTACGCATACGCCTTTACTTATTATTTTAGCACCATCTTCTAAACAAAGCCCGTAACGATTTGCACATCTAACGAATTACGAGTCGATTCATCATTCAGTACTTTTTAATATCAAAGCTTTTATTGCTATGCATTTTCGTAATCCCTTTGTTGGATTATCTCACGATTTTCGTTGTAATTAGACTTGGCTCTGTGTTTGATTGCAATTAAGTTTAGTCGTTACGTCATTATAGATTATTTGGAGATGATTGTTGAGGTTGTAGATTAACAGAACTGTTGTTAGATTCATCGGAATATGTATTTGGATAGAAATTATACTCTTCGAAATCGATGACTGTAGTGTTTGAACCCTTTTTTTACATTATTAGGCTCCTATACTGACAGTAAATTTCTCTCGTTTTTTCCACATTCATCCCTCGTATTATGGTACTTCTAATTTGTATATCCGGATTTGGTAGACATACCTACGTTCTTCGAAGGCGCCCTCAATCGACTTGTTTTATAGATTTCATTATGCGAGTCTTTTAGTAACTAAACTTAACATGTCTGAATGGTGAAAATATTGTCAGTGTTCAAACACATTTTGTTACAAAATTACTCGCCATTCGACTAAAATACTAGCCTCGTCTGAGCTAGCCTTTAGCGCCCTAGCCCTACCGTCTATCTTAGATGTAACGTTATCCGTCACTTTCACACTCACCTTGTTAGAGCGAGATATCCCATCGGAGATGAAACTCAACGTGCCATACCTCTTACACATTCGCTAACATTTCCTCTTCTTCCGCAGCGCCAACACGGCGATGGACAATGACGTCACCCCGGTGTACCTGGCAGCCCAGGAGGGCCACCTCGCCGTGCTGAAGTACCTGGTCCTGGAGGCAGGTGGGAGGCTGGACGCCAGAGCCAGGGATGGCATGCTGCCCATACACGCAGCCGCGCAGACTGGGTGCCTTGACTGTGTTAAATGGATGGTGAGTACACTGGGACTAATTGATTCCTGGGGCACCTTAGAACCTATTTACGGTCAATAGAATGGTGACATTGTTTTGCTTGACAACGAAAACGGAAATCCAAACGAGAAGAAGAGAGATCGGGAGAAAAGAGATCGGCGGAAGAGTCCAGTAGAAGTGAGTGCGGTAGTATAAAAAGGGAAGCTTTAAGAGCACTTTTACTCGAGGTATGAGGGTCGTACGAGATCGCACGTGATTCTAAACTTATAAAAACCGCATTGAATTCTGTATTAATTCATATATTCGAATGCAGGCTTATGTCTAACATAATTATCATGTCTGTATCGTGGTGTGGAGCTCAAATCAATGCTGCTGTGATTTTTGAAATCGTAAAAACAAATAAAAATCTAGAATGTTTTAGATACACATTCAAAATACATTCAAAGTACGTATCTATTTCCAGTCAGCATTCTTACGAACACGCTATCAATTTCAAACTCGCAGATACTTACAGTTAATAGCTCAAGCTCTCTATAGATACTAGAAAACGGTTTATTTCCATACGCATTTCCGTAGAAGGAAATCTGAATGAAAGTCGAGTAATTTACATCACATTCTGCAATCACGTTGACAGAGTGATTACAAAGCAATCATTCTGTTCCTTCCGAGATAATGATTGATCTGAACAGTCGACGAACTGCGCCAGTTCTTTACGTAAGTTTATACGTAATAAAAGACGCATAGATTTGGAATGATTATGGGTTGTGGCTGGCCACTTAGAATTTTTATGAATTGGCGGAAAGGAAAAGTCTTGGAGTTTGTTTTTGATAAGATTCCGAGTGAGTTTGGTACTTGTTTGACTTTCATAATCGGCATTTGATACTGAGAACTATAGCCTGAGTTATTAATATGCAGTCTGAATAATTATTGTCATAAAGTCACGGTCAAAATAGTGTCAATAAAACATTTAAGCGAGTGTATATCACCAGCTTTCTCAGGCAGTCAAGTAAAGCAATCTCAAAGCAATACATCAAGTATGAGTGAAAAACAAACTGTCATCCATGCAACTAAGTAGAACTATTTCAGTAATTGAAAGTTAAACAGGTTTGTTTATGGTCTAACTGTCCGCGACTAACTGACTGACGTATATGGCGCAGTATTTAAATTTAATCTAGTTTGTAGATGGATACACTGCTCTCTAATCTGCTACTTGTAGAAGCTGCTATCTAATTGACACAAAACTGTACAAGCTATAGAATATATTCATTTTAAATACACTTGAACTAAATGATTCCTGACCCACCATAGAACATCATTAAGACAAGCGTCATAGTGTCATAGTATGCTTGACAAAAGGAATTTATTGCTACAAAGTTCTCTGGTGGGTTGGAATCGGAAATCAGTTGGTTCGATTGGAAACATATTTATGACTTAGTTCATGTTTCATCAGTTTTATTCCCTTTTACTGCGTATGTAGGTGATTATTCACCTTCCTCTGCGATCTGAACTGGTTCCTTTTTCTCTGAGACAACGTCAAGTTCGTAACGCTAAATTTTATGCAGGTGCTTTCACCAACAATTAATTTCTTGTCACACTGACAGTTGCTTGCAAACAGAGTCCACATAAAATCCGTTCCGTTAGCAGTGGAAGACAAGTGTTATCCTAGTAACTGGTACCTGAAACATCCCTCCGTCTCTTTCTAGATCATCGAGCGCGGTGTGGATCCAAACGCGCGCGACGGAGACGGTGCGACGCCTCTCCACTTCGCAGCCTCACGAGGGCACCTGACGACAGTCCGCTGGCTGCTGCGGCATGGGGCCCGGCTCCATCTCGACAGACATGGAAAGAGCCCCATCAACGATGCTGCAGAGAACCACCATTTGGATGTAAGTTCCCTTCTATGTTGACAGATCATCAGTTAAGGCAGATTGCTTCTTATTGGCTACTACTTCTGTGACGTTCTCTCTTTAAGAACAGAGCCCGGAAAAATGTCGGACTGAACTACTAAAAGCAGTCTCTTGTTAAAGAGTCACTAGCCATTGGAGCACCTTCCAATTTTCTCTTTTACGAGCCAACTCCTTGAGATCCTGTTATGACTTTTGGTCGATATATCTGCTTCTGGATCGATCTCTATCCTCTCTCTTTCGATCTTTTCTTCCGAAGTAATATCATAAATTGTCTTGTGTAATCGATCAATATAAGCTATATGTATACCAGAACGGCCATAATGTCCGCAATTCCGCAAGCGTAGCGTAGGACATCTAGCAATGTGATGGGTACCTGTGTGTTTGCAAATGTCCAAGTAGGTACCTATCAATAAACGAAAAACACATGTCAACACCAAAACAAGAGAAAGACTATTGTTTACCGCAAACAATTTAACGGCGCTAACAACTTCATAATACTCCATTCAGGTTGTCCATAAGTGTGACCGTACACAATAAACGGTATCTTTAACGAAACAATATCATCAGCTCACATCAGTCCCATAATAGTTGCGTAAAAACAAAAGAGTGCCGTCACGACAATCTTACGGTTGCTTTGAGGTCTTAAGAGCCACGGAAATATTCGCACCACGACATTGTCCATACAATAGTAATGTTTTATAGTACAAAAACCAGCAGAAATAGCTGAAACATGACCAGCTTTAGTGCGCTTGGCGCCCCGGGACAGTTGTGCGTTTTGGCGCCCTTTATACGACACGTGCCAAAAGATGTGACGCCTTGTGAGTTCCGGCATCCTCTAGACTGGCGCCCAGACTGCCACTCGGTTCTGCTAACGTCGGTATTAGCTGTTAGGTATCTCTATAACTAGTAGCACTATAAGTTTTATTACCAATCTAGTTCCACTCTAACCAGGTGCGTGCGAAAGAGTATACAAATGTCTTAGATTTTTAATTTTGAGAAGGAACTTACGACAGCCCCTGGAATACATGTGGGACAAATTTTTAACACTTACAGTAAAGCCTATGAAAACACTACTCGAAAATGGTTTAATTATCCTTAATATTCTGGCGTGCATGATAATATCTGACCAATTACTGATCATCAGGTAGGTACATCCAAGTTTCTACAGGTTATACAGACGTTTCGAATACCGCTATTTTCTTAACGGATACTTTCATTCATAGGTATGATGTCACTATCATCACCATCATCATTTCGGCAGTTAGACATCCACTACTGAATAGGCCTCCCCTTTGGACTTCCATATGTACTGAAACCGATATGTTGCTTGCTGGAGACGACTAGTGATAATTTGCGTTATTGTGACAAAACTTTAAAATCTTAGATACGATATTAAGCTCGAAGGTAATTATATAGAAAAGGAAAAATACTTATGTTGTTTTATTTAATTTGCAAATATTTCATTCCGCGAACATTTGTACCTCCCCTCGTACGTCTTTAAAAATCTTACATCTTCAGTTACCCATTTACTGGTGCTGTTGCCTGTACCAGAGATTAGAGCGTCATTTTCCATAGATTAAGGAAACAATGGAGTTAAGATCACGTTTGGAAAGTATCAGTTTTCACTGGTCACACCCTGCTGCTCGCGCGTTTGACTGAATAATTAATTTAATTTCGACTGTGTTCTACAGTCACGATAGTTAATCATGAAGTGATTTTTATTCTAGCCTTAATTTGAAGCCTAATTGTAACTACTATTAAGAGCAAAGAGATCTTTTGTTTTTTAATTGGCGCGCGCTTTGTTTTTTGACAACGCTTTTAAAATTTACTAAGGTAACCTACCTACTCAAATCTACTGATTGTTAAAGTTTGTAATGGAATTGCAAACTTTCCGTTTCTTAAATTAAAGTCTCCTTTTTCTCGCACTTTTCCAAGTTTTTGGAAATTGCGCAACTTGCATACCTGAATTCAAATTCAAAGGAAACAAAGGTCAGATACTGTCCCGGCATTTAGCATGACAAGATGTTAAGCAGTGGGGGTGAGTTCGCTCGTCTTTCCATGGAAAAAGCAATGTACAAACTTCCTACTTAAAATCATAAAAGTTTGATTTGGGGACTGCATGTGGGTAGGGTATATCTCCGTTAGTTAACTTGTAATCATTTGTCTCCTACACAACAAAAAGGTATTTTGACCCTGTCAATAACCTTTGTAGTGTCATGTCATGTGCGTTTGCACCCTACGAACAATGACATCCATTGTCAATGTGTTGTGGCCAATGTTGTTTGGACACGCTAAGTTCAATATCACACATCTCATGCATTGTTGCCTAGGGAATACTAAACTTCGTTGTTTTCAAAGGCTAGGACTAAAAGAGTAATTTGAAAATGAGTCATTATTACTTGAGTCAACCACAACATTAGCCGAGTGGCAAATGTGTTACCAACAGAGAGATACTTACCTATACCCAATGTATAATGACAACAATAAAAGGTATAATCTTGACAGTAATTTTCCTGGCTATACAGGGTGGGGCCTGTAACTAAAGCAAAAAATTAAAATGTAGACTATTTAACGTATCAGTAATTAATCCCAAATGATTTTAATTAATTAAAATGAAAAAAATTTTTTTCACGTTTCCTAACAAAATAAATCGAGCCAGCAATGTACTACCCATGCACAGTGTTTTTTTGGAGCTCATTTTGGGACAGCCTCATTTTATTGTATAATCAAATGCTACAATATATCATAAATGTAAGACA
>BHDV01024799.1:113821-131591 GCA_005406045.1 Adoxophyes honmai | reverse complement strand
CGCGCTCCAGCCGCCAAAACGCTCTCCGCTCCGCCCCCCGCCCGCTCCGTCAGCCTCCAGTGCCTGCCCAGCGCCGACTACAAAAGCGCCAAGATAGACCTCATAGAAGAACTCAAAATGTCCAAGGATATCACCGGAATCAAGAAGCTGAAAGTCGAACGCGCGAGGCGAGAGAGCCTGCAGGACAAGGAAACGTTCACGGAGTTCACCAAACGCTTCACAGCCGAGAACTTCGTTGACCAGGTGAGTCTCCAAGTTTCTACTCTCGATCTTCACTATTCGACGCGTTTAAGGTCGAGTTGATATGCGAAGTGCCGGATGAAATGAAAGTGCTGGCAGGAAATCACATGCACTCTCTCACGTTTCTCTTTTGCTAGCTTTTGATCTGAACGTGCGAGTAACGTCCGAAGAAATCAAAGCTAGAGGCGAGGGCGAATGCATTCCGCCGAGCACCGCTTCCGTGCACTAACCCACTGATCCATTTTCCCCCTCTCGCCTCTAATAACCGTGAAATGCATCTCGCATTATTTGACGAAACTCGGGTTTTTATGCAGGGAATTCGTTGCATGCGTCTTAATCTTGACATTAAATTGCAGCGTTGAGATTCATGATTTTATCCAACAATTAATTGCGCATTAAGGGGAGTGAATTAGGTACTTAGCTTGTTATGATGACAACGTATTTACGACATTCTGATCATAAAACTTTTTTGCACTCTTTCTTTTTATAAACGTTTACCTGAACTCTCAGCTCGCTGCCTGATTGCAGAATCAATTGTCTGATGGGACAACACACTGCGTATCGTAATTTTTTGCAACAATTTTGTCCAACCATGAAATTGCTGTGGCTTTTGAAGTCGTTTACGCAACCCTCACTTCAAAAACAGTTTGTTAGGCACCTATGCTTTGCACAATGAATTGCCTCATTAGAAGTACAAGTCGAAACGTGTTGTTTATAAACCTTTCATTTCAGCTATGGCATTAAAGTATTTACCATAATCATTGTTACGAAGCCTTATGCATATTATAGCAATTATGCTTTGGAGGCTTTTAGTAAAACAATAGAATGACGCGGGCTAGTGAACTTTAACGCGTTACGTTTAGACTTAGCCGTATTATGCGCGCTTGTTAAAAGATTAGCAGATTAGTGACGTAACTTCAAACGAAAGAAAATAAAGCGAGGAGAGAAGAGTCCACAGCCTTCAGGATATTTGAAAAGTTTTTCGCGTTTCTAAAAAAACATTTGAATACTTAGTGTCTAGTTTAGGACATGACGGCAGCATTTAAGAAAACTGAAAGATCCGAAAACGCGAAGTCCAGAAAATTGCGATTGAGAGGTACTAGGTAACACTATCCAAACTCTAGCCAGAATTACAATACAATCATCAAATAACACCAAAAACCTTATACCTTTTGACACTGCTTTGTCAAAAATTGATCTCGAATTATTGTAAACATTTTATTGTTGTCATGGCCAGCCCATAGACGCAACAAAGCCTTTTGCCAACGAAAACCACGCAATCAAAATCACGAAATCGCTAATTAATACATCACAAAATCCAAAAATATTCACAACAATAACCTCATTGTTGCATTCAGCAAGCGAAAGTTTCCTTTATGTCTCATATCAATTAGGTCCAGAATGAATGGCTTATGCCGAGCGGGCTGTACGTTTTCACGCTTTCACTCTGCGTTCACGACTTTTATTTACTTTGGACATGTGGAATTAATAAAATTAAGTTGATTTGTAATTAGTAATTAGTGAAAGATTGCCATTTTTGTGCGCCGCTTTCGAAAGTCAAATTTCGAGTCCGGGGTTGACAATCACCTGGTTGTTACCAATATGTTGTACAGCCAGACCAGGATATTAAAAGCTGGCCAAGAGCGAGTCATACTCGCGTATCAAGGGTTCCGTTCTAGATAAACAGTGCCTATCTGTTACTATTTGTTGATGTCGAGCAAAAATTACGTTTTTTTTTGTATAGGAGCCCACTTTGGTTATCTATTTTATTATAAAGTAAAAATACAACTGAGTATTTTATTAATATTTCAACTATCCGAGCTATCGCGGTTCTTTTCAGATGTTTTGATCCATTTACCTCTGCACTTAAAACTATCCCGTAGGTGAATTAAGAACTCCAGAAATCAAGAAGTTTAGTGCTTATGTAACACAAAATGACGCCAAGAAACTAGTCTAATATTCAAAATGGAGGCTATTGTATTTCTGATTTCGAATTTGCCAGTAAAATTTTACGTAATTAGGTACGCCTCTATAGGCGTCTATGCGCCTAGGCGGGGAGTCAATTATTTTGACATCCATAATCTTTATTAGATGCTCTGACAGGAAGTAATCAAAAAGTTTCGGTAACGTAATAAATCTAGATTAATGGTGAAATTACATAATAATTACCAATGTTCAGTTCAACCAACCGGTCGCTTCTCACGTGCCTGTAGATACCTAATCATTTAATTATAGATATCTATAAAGCATTACAAATACTTAATACTTAGACATAAAGTCGCAGGTATGCAAAAAAACAGCAACTGTGGTTTTAGTTTCCCTATCTTTTGTTTACACTTTAAGTTCTCATTTTGCTCTACTTCACGACGGCACCAAAGTTTCAAGACTTGTGTTATACATATATTCTAAGTGTTTAATTTTCTTTTTAAAACGTCTCCCTACAATTCTTCCAATATTGTACCACCTTGCCACTTCATACATACCTACATACATTATGCCTGTATTCCCAAATTGAGTGGAAACGAAACGCTACTACATTCTAGCATATTTTTTAGGTTTTATAACTTACAACTATTTACTATCTATTCATCATGCACCCACCATTTTTGACGAAGTTGTTATAGTGTTGCTAACTAAGAAAATATGAGGCACAAACGCCTATTTATTTTGTGTATTTCGAAGACTCTTTAGTTTACCTTGTAACGAGATGACAATCGACCAATTTCAAGTCGTCATTAGAGTAAAGCAAAAAATACAGTGTAAAACTCTATTTCAAAAACATTTACTTAAAATAATCAGTTAGGTAAATACGTAAAAGATTTATTCTACACAAATCGTAAGACAAACATGCGAACTCACTCAAAATTTCCCCAAAAACAAACTCGTCTCAAGTGTTCAGTGTGTTTAAGTTGAGTGTCTCGGCTAGTATCGACTGTTGAAGTAGCTATACGCGATTGATTTCTACCGTTGCCAATACCTGACTTTTACTGTAACTTTCCAATGGTATGGTATGACAACACTAATTAGGTCTTTACATAATGCATCATCCATTTTTACTTAAGCTCAGTGCATTTCCTTATTTCCTGTTGGATTGTTTTTATTGCTACCTAATTGCGATGGGAACCTTTATGATAATTTGATTCAGTTCGCATTATAACTCAATTGCGTTGCAAATGATGATGGCTCAAATAGTTGCGTTTGTTCAACGTCATACATACCAACAGCTTTACAGTCGAATCCATAGTAGGTACGTTGTCATATTGAATGCAATAAGTATTTCATTAGTCGAGCAATTTAATGTCTCTACGACGTTTCCTGTGAATTAGTTTGATAGTGCATCGTCTTTAGTGGTAAAATTGTAATGAAACGCATTGGTGAGATACCCAGATACATGTATTTTTTACTTACAATATCCACCGTCACGGCTAGAGAAGAGTAGAATAATATGTAAAGTTTCATACAATCATCACGCCCGTATCCCCAAATCTGTTAGTCAGAGTAGGTACAATTAGACTAAGCACTTAAAAATACACTTCAGCTGCAATTAGGGTTTCGAAAATGACTCTTTATCAAATAATTCGATTAATTATCTAAAATCAAGTGATCAGGCAATGTAGAAGCCTGTGCCTATCAACACCTAGCTACATCAGCACCGTTATCACTGCTTCCGCGGATTGCATCACACGCGATCTCAGCGCACTGACCGTAAACGTAACGGGACATCCTTTATGCACGATATTGTTGCATTTGCTGATCAAAACTAAGGCGATAGAAAAAGATGTAGATACATAAACGGGCATTTTTTAGCGTTCCAACCGTCTCATTAATCTGGACGCTTTTCTGTAAAAATGGAAGAATATTCTGATACCGTCGTTTAGTCATCTATTAGATTAGAACTTTTAACAAAATGATATATTATCAAAATCTGCAGCAGGTTCATATAAAATCTAGCCAGATGAATGAGACGGTCGAAACGCTCGAATAATGTGTCTTGTTTTCATGCAAATTGCAAGCGCAAATGCGAAAAATTTGAGGATTGAGTTATCAAACCAGTACTCTTATCTCATTCGCGATCGGCGTTAAATTTGCGTATGAAAGTTTTACGACTTAAGCCAAAGTTTCACTAGAGGACAAATTTAATGTCTCAAGTGAACATACAGCTGTGGCATACAGTTTTGTTTTTACTGTAGGATTTTTACCAGCTTTTATATCGATTGTATTTTATCATGAAATTGAGCTAAGCTGTACAGCTTTTTCGGGCTAATACATAGCCCTTAACCTAGGATTGTATATTTCTTATAACTTAGACTTATCAAAACGAGTTACCGCTAATAAAGAAATGTTATAAGTACCTAGTTAAGCAAAACAAAAATAAGACAATTTTAAGGCGAGAGAGGCGAGAGTTAAGTTAGGTACAAGTTTAAAGAATGCAGTGCTATTAGAGACAATAGACTGTAGTTACAGATGGAAAATGGATTTCTGGAAGATTTCCCAACTATCCTTTCTATCCGTTTGCACTTTTTAATTTCGCATACCTGCGCTTCATTGTAAATAACCATCCTCAATGTAAATATCACCTCGACTTTGTCCCGATCTCGTATTGACAATCCGTTCCCAAAAACTAGGGTTGATTCAATACCACTGTATTATAACAACACATTCTAACGTTTCTACTAAAAACTTCCGCTTGAAACAAAAACCTAACGCTTCGCTTTGAAATTGAATCAGCCCTATATGAAGCAACCAATGAAAGTGCGGCTGGTCGACGCAGGGTTGTCCGCAGGTTCCTGAGAGGGATGCAGCAGGGAACGTCATACCGGCCTGGAAACGTCAGATGCTGGCGCGAAGGGCTGCTGAGAAGGCGAGGAGAGATTTGGAGAAGGAGCTGGCGGGAGAAGCGGAGAGGAGGCGAGCTGCGGCCGTGCCGGCTTGGAAGAGGCAACTCCTCGCGAGGAGAGAGGAAGCTGAGAATCGGTTGAGGTATGTCCAGTAACTTACACACATCAAAAAAGTCTTCATTAGGTTTAGGTATAGGCTGTGTTGACATTTTGTATTAGATATTTAGTCTTTGATGTTTCATAGCATCAGGTCATCTATTTTTGATTGATACTATTGTCGAGATTCTTTCATCTTGGGCGTAACTTGGAAACGTGATCCGAAAAGTTCAATCTCGAATGTTTTTTTTCTCTTGCTTTATTTTGAAATACTAGAAAGAGTTCATAGTCCTAAAATACGTGAGAGATATGTCGGGGCCCATGGACTCATGTATAATGTCAAAAAGAGTGAGATTCTAGTGTTCAGATCTGGCACTAAAACCTACTCAATACCACCCATTACACTAAACGGATCTCCTCTTCAGACCGTCACAAAATTTAAGTACTTGGGTCATTGGGTCACCGACACTCTTAAAGATGACGTAGATTTAGAGAGGGAACGTAGAGCACTGTCGGTCAGGGGGAACATGCTGTCACGCAGGTTTGCACGGTGTACACAGGAGGTGAAGATAACACTCTTTAAAACCTACTGCCAAAATTTGTATACTTGCAACCTGTGGAGCAATTACAGTAAAAAGACCCTCAGTGCTCTGCGTGTCCAATACAACAATGCCTTCCGGGGAATGCTGGGGCTGCCCTGGCGCTGCAGCGCGTCGGGGATGTTCGCCGAGCGGAGCACCGACGGCTTCCACGCCGTCCTGCGCAAGCGCGTGGCGTCCCTGTGGGCGCGCGTGCGGGGCAGCACCAACACTCTCCTGAAGGTCATTGCAGATCGGACAGACAGTCCTATCTTTGCTCATTGGACTACTGTGCATGTGAGGTCCAATGAGCATTTTGTTTTTTATTGACATATTTTATTAGGTATTTGTTTTGTATTACTGACATGAATGTGATGAGACTATGGACCACTGTTGTCTGAAATAAATGTTTTCTTTCTTTCTTTCTTTCTTTTACTCACGAGGCAACAACTTAGCTGGTATTAAATAAACATTTTTTGTAAGGGCGAGGGCGACTTTTCTGGCCCAATGAAGACATTTATAAATTTGATGTAAAAAAACCAATATCATACATCAACAACAATGTATTAACAGTGTCCAAAGCATAACCCAAATCCATCATCAAAACTCATCATCACACCCGAATTCTCGAATAACAAGCCATCCCTTTTCCCTTACAGGCAAACCCTATACACCCCGAAAGTGGAGGAACCCAACGGGACGACGAACGGCGAGTGGCGAGCGTACCCGAGCGGTACGCAGCGCGCCGTCTCCATAGACAACATATCGCTCTGCTACGACACTCCCGCGCAGCCCATGCGCGCGCCCTCGGAGGCCAAACTGACGACCACTGAGCATTGTAATGGTGAGCTTCGGATATGGCTTTACTAACTAGGCTGGGGAATTCACAAAAATCATAGATTATTTATAAAAAATGTATACTTAAATTCTGCAAGTTCCGTTTGGTTGGGAGAATTGGCTCAGCAAGCTTAAGGCGAGGTATTCCAAGGGAGACGGAATTGAAGGTTGCAAGATCTAATGTTTTACATACTTTCTGCTAAATGACAGTCTTGAAAAAAATATATGTTATACGTAAAGATATTGCCTAAGGAACGTGCTAATTGGTTACACGATAGGATGTACTTTCCTCGATCATATAAATTCTCGAAAACAGGCAAAAATAAAAACTAAAACCCATTATTTGGTTTTATTCTTTTTAATTTCTACATATTTTTTATATGGAAATATTTATCTTTAAGTACTACAGAGAATCTGCTAAATTATAGTTTTCAATCGATGTTGTTTATTTTTTAAATTCATATTTATTCTAAAACTTGACCGCGTGCCCAACGTATTGACAACCTGCCGCGTCGCCCGCTACCCCGCCTTCGCCTTCTTTTGCGCGGGGTACAAATCTAGTAGAACCTCGCCTTAAGTTGGCTTGAAAAAGATCTGACCAAGTCTAATTTTTCAACAAAATGTTACGAGACTAATCTAGAGTTAATTTGAAAGTCGAAGTAAAGTTCAAATGTAACAGATATTTAAAAAACTGGTGAATGATTTTTGAATTTTCCTCAGTCGCTATTATTTGCGTCAATTCCTATTAAAGAACATGAAACAAATTCCCATGCATAGTACCTGGACATAGGCTTTGATTCATCAAACCAATTAGATATAATTCCATACTTCTCTTAGCTACCATTGGATCCACCTATTATGAAAAATATAATCTACTTATATTTATTTTGTTTTTGCTTTGCATTTAAAGCTTTTATTGTTAGATATTACCGCTTATTTGATCTATTATATAATAGACAATCCCAAAGCTAGCATCAAAATAAAAAGTGCTTGGAGCTTGTAGCATATAAAACAGCAACGCTAGATCTTAACAAAATATATAGCAAGCCTGTTATACTGTCGAATTGCAAAATAATTGCTTTAAATTTAAGTAAATTTTTCTATGAATATTCTCCTTTTGTTTACAAAAAATTGACTAAATAAAATTCTGAAAATTATAATGAAATTCTAGATGTTTTTTTAATGTAATGCGAAATAATTACTCATTTGTATTTTCAGGACTATCAAACGGAAAACATGAAGAAGACGAGGTAGACGCAAAAATAATACCGTGGCGAGCACAACTTCGCAAAACAAACAGCAAGCTAAACCTACTCGAATAGCTATAATAAAATTATATAGGTTATAATAAGAGCCCTCATCGCTTCGGTTTGAGAATTCATTCGAAGTTCCTGAGGCCAATGCGACTCGAAATCTAATGTCTTCTGGCCTTTGCAAGAATTTCAATGACGCTCAATGTATGTATGGGCGAAGAATTGAATTACTATTTTAGGTTGAGGTACGAATTTAGAGTCGAGATTCGCAAATATAGTCTTAAAAAACGTGGAAGAGAAGAACTATACTCAACAGAAAATGATGTCTTTAGAGTTAGATACTTTAATGCTCAGATATTGCTGCATTGGAGATTCAAATATAGAATACAAAGTAAGTTTTCTTCAGACGATACAAGTGCATGATTAGAAGTTATTCGTTTAGTGGCTGTCTCAAATGAAATGCCATAAAAAAGCATTGTATACTAGGAGATATGTCATTTATTAGTTTTAACAGTGGTCCGTAAACTAAACTTCCTAAATTTAGTCCAAATTCTTTGTCAGGAGAATTATGACTAAATTTTTCCCAATCCGTCGCACACATTTGATGTTCAAGAACAACTTAATTACAAAACTTTTCGTTTTTAGAAAATATTTGTAAGTTATCATAGTTTTTATGGAAAAATATTGACATGTAAATATATACTTTAAACTTGTTTATTTCATTACTTTAGTAACCTTTTTGTATCCAGTTTTATTACGTTTTAGAGATATTCAGGGTATCTGCGAATTATAAATTCCGTATTTACCTAATTAAGATTTGCAGCTTACTTAGATCGAAAATATAAGTAAAAAAAAAAACTAAATACTTACTTTTTAAATTAAAAAAATATACTTGTAGACCAAAACAATTCGAAATTATATCGGCTTTAAATGATAATTGGAACTTTGGGTAGCCAAAATAACTTATAGTATTTTTTACAATTAAGATTGAAGCATATTTAATATAAAAATATTTCTAAAATGCAAGTGATACCAATGTTGCAATACTAGAGTTAAGCTTATATGTGGACTTTTACTGCCGTAATGTCCCCAACTGTATCGATATTACATGTAAGATTATGTATGACACTTTTATGTTTTTTGTTAATAAAAATGCTGTTGCTTTAATGTTTTTGTTTTATTTCTTAATCTGAAGGCATGCTAGCATCGCCGTAGGGGTTCCAGTGTTGTTAGGATGGGGTAATATAACAGAATAAAGTAATATGCTAAGTACAAAAGGTCCACTTCTGAACATGTTTATGTGTAACTGCCTTGTGAATGGTCTACGCCGTAGACTCTACGGCAAGCAGGTAACTTCTGGCAATGTCTTCGAAAATTAAACCAAAACCGATGTTTTTTTTCACGGAATAGGCAAATTTTGCAATAAAGTCATCGATATACATACATACATACATACATATTCTCACGCCTGTATTCCCATGAGGGGTAGACAGAGCACATGAATTCAAAAATCCAGTGCCACGTTTAGCAAATTCAGGGTAACCAGATGGTTAAACGTGATATTGCAGTGACAGGTTGTTAGCCCATCGCCCACAATACACTGACTCTTTCCCAGAGTCGACTCTAACGACACCCACGGGAAGAAAGGGGGAGGTGCTATTCTAACCCGGCACCACACAGATACAGATACTTAATAAAGAGGCTACGAAATATGAGATACTGAATTATACCGTGTATACTTTGAAAAGTTCATGTGATACTCGATAGAAACCTGTCGCAGATAGATTTGCCAAGGAAATTCCAGGTTCTACAGTGTCGAAGTCGAGTCTGTTTAGATATTGTTATAAACACAGCTTCTAAATTGTGTTTTACAACTGTAGTACTGTTGACTGTTCTAACGAAATTAGTAACATAACGTACTTAATCAGGCAATTACACTACAGTGTAAAGAACAGTTTAGTCGGATGCATGCGTCGAGCGACAGCGTTGGCGGACAGTCGAGTGTAGATACATCATTCGGTGACCGAAGTAGTTTGGAACACGTGCGGCGATCGCATTTGGTGAACGACTTACAAGGAAGGGTACCCAACTGTCCACCTCCGATTTAATTCATTTTGATATATGTTATAGAGTAGTCTAAAATAACGGACAAATTTTTTTTTTAGCTGCCCAAACTCAATCTGTTAGGAGAAAATGGCCGCCAAAGTGGTGAAAATTGACAAAACCTACTAATTGCCGTAGTGAGATTTGTTCAAAAAAAGTGATAATTAATTACTGGTTTCGTTACTATGCCAAAGAACATGAATAAAAACTCGAGGGGTGTTTCGGCATTTCACCACAAACTCGCTTTTTATATAAAAAAAACATGTCAAAATTTCACAAATTTCGCCGCTACACTCACTTTCTTAAGGTAATTTTTTAGTTAGAAAACTTCTTAGTTCATGGTCTCATTGCTAATGGTCATGAAAGGACAATAAAAATAACAATAAAAAACAATTGGCAGTCTGATCTATTAAAAAAAAAACTGAATTATGTGTCCACCTACAAGATGGACAGACGACTTGATAAGGTCGTCAGAAAACGCTGGATGCAGGTCGCTTCCAACAGGTACTTATAAAAGTCTAAAGGGGAGGCCTATGTTCAGCAGTGGAAGTCTTATGGCTGAAATAATAACGTTTAAAGATGGTTTCCCCTTAGCCAGGTGTGGATTGAAGCAATCTATCGTACTAAAAAAAACTATTTAATACATGCCAATATAACAGTTTTCAATATAGTTTTTGCAAAAGACATCGCTTGTCAATAGCTGTTTGGGGTACTTGTAGCTAAAATCATGAATTATTTCGGCAAACTGTGCATTTTCGGCACAAGATAATATTTTTATTTTCCTCAGAAAGCATTAATTCACAATCGGGAATCAAGTCGAAAAATACTTGACATACTTAAAACAGTTCTTGGTAATTTTAGTAAGGATAACTTGTTTTTCACAATATTGACCTGAAATAAAAAAAAAATAGTCAACCTCGCCATAACCAATTTAATAAGAATAACAATAAAGCATAATTATGTATGAGTATACTTACACCATAAAAGTGAAAATACTGACTCATCAGGGTTTGACGCCAAAATGTACATTACTGTACTATAAACCGTGTGGTATGGCATGTTTGGAATATTTAAGTCATCATCATGTCACTTTAAGTCAGGTTGAAATTATATTAAATGGAAAATAATATAAAGTTCTTTTTTTTTTAAGAAATCAGACTGCCCATTGTTTTCTTGTTGTCTTTTCATAACCATTAGCCATGAGATCATGAACCAAAAAGTTTTCAAGCTAAAAAAATTACCTTAAGAAAGTGAGTGTAGCGGCGAAATTTGTGAAATTTTGACATGTTTTTTTTTATATAAAAAGCGAGTTTGTGGTGAAATGCCAAAACACCCCTCGAGTTTTTATTCATGTTCTTTGGCATAGTAACGAAACCAGTAATTAATTATCACTTTTTTTGAACAAATGTCACTACGGAAATTAGTAGGTTTTATCAATTTTCACCACTTTGGCGGCCATTTTCTCCTAACAGATTGAGTTTGGGCAGCTAAAAAAAAAATTAGTCCGTTATTTTAGACTACTCTATAACATATATCAAAATGAATCAAATCGGAGGTGGACAGTTGGGTACCCTTCCTTGTTAGTGGAATTGCCGCTTTATTCCCATAATCGACAGTCGACATTCAGCTTTTCACGTTTGCCGTTCATAATTCATGTCATGACGGATAATGTTTATTATTGATGGTGCTTCATAAAAGTAAACGTAAAAAATTGCGACGATGGAAAAATTTGACGCTCAATTATACCTACTTTACATTAGATCTAACTTAGAATAAAGAACACTTCGACTAACTTAATTCCTTCAACTTGCTTCATCTTTGTATCACGAATGATTTTTACAATTTTAATTAGGTACATCGAACTTTAAATTATCCAGACATAAAAAATAAAAAAACCAATTCAACAATATACCTACTTACATACGCTAGAAATTAGCGGCCATGGCAATCTCGGTTCGACGCACCGCATTACTTTTCCAAAAGTAAAGCTAACAGCATTAACAAAGCAGTAAAATATCGAATTTACAACAGCAATCGGGTAACGAGATATCGTAAAAATCACTTTCAGAAAATAACGTCCGGCGCAGTAAACACAGTCGTAAAATGCTTTCGAAATAAGTTTCAATATGACAAAGTTTCTATTGGAAACAGCAAAAGGTAAGGACAAAGAGAAATCATGGATGAAGTGGATGAAATTGTCAAATTTAAAAATAAATGGGAAAAGACAAACTTTTTGACAAACTACCTATAATGAATGACAAAGACTCCGTCACACAATAACACCGCAACTTTTTTTATTTACCGCTAATTTCTTATAAATTGCAACTGGCTAATTATAATTATGTTTCTTATTTTTCAGTTCGCAATGTCGCCGCCATTGTTTTTATTGTGGCCAGTACTGCAAACGCTGAACAGACCGACAGGTCTCGTTTATCGGACTCTGTACTGATTAATAATATTATTAAGAAGTTCGTGGGACCCTATGTAAAGTCTTTTCAAGTTGCATTCCAAGACAAGAATATTACTAAAAGAGCAGGTGAATCGGACATGGAAAAGGAAATAGAAATGAAAATCGATAAACTAAAGCCAATACTTGACGTAAACACAGGCCAAGAAAATCTCGGAAAAAGTTCCGAAGAAGAAACAGATGATACAAAAATTATAGAATTCTCACCTCATCATGACACAAAAGCTTACTTAAAGAATACAGATAGGCTTATTTTAAGAGATAAAAAGTCTGATCATGAGCCTGTAAAAGATCATTACAAGAAATATAAGAAGCTACAACAAAAAGTCAAAGACGAGCTAGAAAAAGAAACTATCTCGGATAAAGCAAAGGCTTTAGTGACTAAAACATTGGATGAATTAATTAACGAATTAATGAGTTCGCAATGTACTTGGAGGAATCGCGCTGAGAAGCCAAAACTTCGAAATCCAGGTAATTTTCTACGAATGGATAGTGATACGATGATAGATTCGTGGAAGAAGAAATGGGAAGAGTTGATAGACCGTTATTCTGTCGCAGCGAAAAATAAAGAACCTGATGGATCTGACTACAAAGAAGTATTTTTATTCCTTTTAAGACTCCGCGAATTTTTTTTCGAAATTCATGATGAGCTTAATACTATGAAAGGCTTATACAAAGTTAAATGTCAAGTTGTTGATAGAGAAAATAAAACAGAAGGTGCTTCGAAGAAGTTCAAAGTTGTAAGTGAAGGAAAAAGTTTGAGAGAACGTCCTAAAGGTGACAACACATGTAAGTATGTTAAAGTTTGCACTGGTGAACTAAAGGCCTTTTTAACTGATTATTTCTTCAACACCATAGAGACCGTTGACACTGTTTTTAAAAATTATGCTGAGATGTACGTAAGAGACATAAACACGGCAACAAGCAAAGAAAAACGCTCATTCGTTGGTCTGCTGAAAGAAACTAATAAAGTCCTTGGCAATAAAGTCAAGAAAGCTTTCCATAAAGAAATCGACAAGTTAGTACTGGACGTTTACAACAGCACTAAAGCAAAAGTTGGCGCTATCAAGAAATGCATAAAAGCTACTTCAGATGAGGTACAAAAACTGACTGACGACGTTCTAAAAGAACAACTTAAGTCTTTGGAAGCGAAGATGCGTTTGACAGTTAGGAAGGATCTAACAACTACGATGGGTATCGAGATAGACAATCTGGAGAGTATATTTAAGAATAAAATGTGCCCAATGTTTCAAATGTGCAATGGGAATGTGACTAGACGGTTCTTTGTGCCTAATATGAAGACAACTGATGATGACAATACGGTTTTTGTAAAACTTAATTTGGGATTTGATGGACTGGAAACACTTAACACACACGAGACTAAAGCGACGAAGTTTGATACAGTGGACCTATCAAGGAGGTCTGGTCGCAATATTAAAGTTAATCGTGAGGATAATAAATATGCAACCGGCTACAACAGATATCAAGCGTCAAACTCGAAGATTACATTTGACCCTGAGAAATACTTGTTAAATTACACAGTTACTAGGACGACGTATTTTGTTCCAATGAGAAAAGGGACAACTTTAAGCAGAACTATCGGATTCATGGCAAGCTCAATGGATATGAGAAATAGTGGAAACGAGACTGGACAACAGAAAGATACAGTGATAGCTACATAAACGCAATGATGTTAAGCAAATAAAAAGTTTGAAATCTGTTTTTAATTTCAAAACCCTACCTGCATCGGATATTCGTAAATACTCGTAATTTTGCATTAATTTTCACAGAGAACCGAAAATAACCGCGGGTGAACCAGTAAATACGAAATCCTTGCTTGCGATAGAAGTAACCATCCTTAATAATATTATAAGTCAGAAAGTGAGTTTGTTTGTTTGTTTGTTTGTTCCGCTTTCACGCCGTAACTACTGAACCGATTGCTTTGAAATTTTGCAGACGTATAGATAGTGGTCCGGATTAAATATTAGGCTACTTTTTATCCCAGAAAAATTGATGCTCCCGAGGGAAAACAAAAATATAGTTTGCTTGATAGATCGATATCGATCGATGACCGATCGATAGATGATAGATCGATGGCGCTGTGTGTCGTTTGAAACGAGAAGTTTTCTTATAGTTGTGCTTTATACCGCAATTTAATCGAGTTCCACGCGGGCGAAGCCGCGGGCGGAAAGCTAGTAAAAAATATTACATGAAAATAGTAAGTTAACATCAATACAAGTAGGTTATTCCTTAAAAAACCCGCACATTTATATAGGTACAGTTAGCAACTATATTAAAATATCAACATGGTTAAAATGCCAAAATTATGTACGCACTCTCTTGTCTCTAAATTAAAATATGAGTACCATATTGGACACTTTAAATAATAGCTACAAACTGTCAAATAAAAATATCTAGTTCAGTGTGTTGTTGCCTGTACTTATTTTGGCATTTTCACCGTGCCCATATCTTTGTTGTTAACTGTATCCATATTGATTTTTGATTATGAGATTACTCCGCAATAAAAATAAAATAAAATGCGACATTAAAAATCGTAGATTCCTTTTATTTCATGAAAAAATATGTACAAGTCGACTTAATGCTATTTTCTCATTCAAACGTTTGCGTCGTAAACACATAAGTTTTATAACCTTAAATTAATGCAACCAACTTTCATCAATACACATCGCGCGGTGGTTTAAGATAGCTCAGTAAAACTAGTGGGGGTAATCCGCGCATCGGGGGCAACGCGGGGAGGGGAAGCGCGACTGGTCTACCAATAGCATGTCGCCGGCCACCCCCTCGCTCCTCGGATCCCGAAGAGACCTAAAAATTGGTTACTGCGCATACCCCTTCTACTTTTGACGATTGATCTTAACTCGCTGCGCGACTTGTATGACTTGTATCACACACAATCCAGCGTTGACTTAGGGTCTACGCTAGCTGGCGCGGACAGCGAGTCCGCGACGGGCGAACGCCTAACTTACCGCTACCAGTACTCGTGTCGTCATTACGATCAAAACACGAGCTACTCGTCTGCGTTAATATGCATCAGACGCAATAGTTTGGGAACTGAGACAGCGCTTCCTAGTGGCACGTTTAAACAACTGTTGTGATCAACAAGAGTTATCGCAAAAGTGTATGGAAACTTGAGACAGCGCCGCCAGCGGAACGTTTGCACAACTGCCACGGTCGACACGTCTCCATACAATTCCGCGATAACTTGCAACCGAATTCGTTAACGATTGCATGATCGATTTGAACACACTAGAGTCTAGCTAGACGCTCAGAGCGTCCAGTGTAATCAAAACGGTCATGAAACGATAATGATTTACTTTGCGATTTAACCCGAAGAATGTATGGAGACGTGTCGACCGCGGCAGTTGTGCAAACGTGCCGCAAGGAGGCGCTGTATCAGTTTCAGTTTCCATACAATGTAATCCGCGTCAGCTAGCGTAGACCCTACGAAAAGTAATAAAATCAGCTTTCCTGTCACAAATTACGAAACTTACTTACTTCATTTAGGCTGCCTATCCACTGGAGCGGAGCGAGATAAAAATCCATCAACAGAATTGCATCCACTGAAGAGGATCGGAGATTTTATGCAATTCTATTGGTGGATTTTTTACTCGCCGCTCCAGTGAACAGGCAGCCTAAATCACCGTCGAAAGTGCACATTTCGGGGTAATATTTTACGTGTAACCCTTTTGTAAACTAATACCCGTTGGAGTAGACAATGGGGAAGTGTTGTACGCGTCCGCTGGACCAAGCGACCGTCAAGCAGGCGCCGTCGGTGAAGTTCTGTTGGAACGCCATGGTCGAAGGCACCTCCATCTCCAAGCCACAGACGAAGCAACTGGAACAGAGATTTCCATACTTATTTTGTCTACTGCCCACTTTGAGAATAATTTATTTTATAACGCCCCCATTTTTACACCTACTTAAAAACCTATAACACACAACACCCCCATTTTTTTTCTGGTGCTCTTACCTTTCAGACGTCAAGTGTGGCTTTTCAAACTTTGCGTTAAAGTGACAAGGTACATAAATAGGGGGCGGATTTGAAGTAGCGATCTCAATATTGACGTGATTAGATTTTTTTTCTACGCACAAAAGTAATGCAACTTACCTATTGGAACAAAAAGTAAAAACCATTTTGAAAGCTTTTTTTACACTCAATACGGCCAATATTTATTGGCAAAAAATCACGATGAATAAAATACTGTAAGTATTTGTTAAATAATTCGTTGTTTTTGAAATATTATACATTAAAAAAAACACAACACGATAAAATGAAAAATTAAAATAATTCACTTCCACAATGCTCATTAAACACATACACATAGAACAATTAATTGATTTCGAAGTAGTTTGTTGGTTTCTTCTCACAACTATCAATCTCACTACTGTCTATTTCAATCGCACGCGTGCAATAATATTGCCCTCACGCTCGCACTTGAGCACGTGCGTCACACTGTGCGAGCGTGAGGGCAACATTACTGCACGCGTGCGACAGAGATAGATAGCAGCGGGTCAACACTATAAATTTCTCTGTGCTCCGCGACCAGCCTTTAGTAAAACAGAACAACACTCAAATGCAATAGATAAACTTACCAAGGAGTGATCTTCAGCTGCATCAGGAGACTGGTGGTGCAGAAGACAGCCACTAGAGCTGATTCTTCAAACAGCAGTGCCAGGTACCGGCCCGAGGGGTCCCAGCACATGTCGAGGATTGGGCCGCCGACGGGCTCGCCCGACGGGAGCTCTACTTTGGTCACGTCGAGGACTGGGAGCGCCTTGCTGGTTTGGGTGCCTGGGGATACGGATAGATGGTTTTTTTTATCAGTCTTTCGTCAAATTTTAATGGAGATAGAACTATGCTTTGAGTCTCGTATGATCAAGCATTCTTAAATAGGCACACATATGGCACATTTTATAAAAATGCTGTCCATTCCTTTTTTTTCAATTCGAAAAAATAATAGGTTTTAATAGTTAATCATGGGCGCTTTCCAAGAAAGTTGAGATAATTAATTGTCTCCAATTTTTCACGCAATTTTACGTCTTTTACACCCACATACCGCGTGTATTCCATAACAGGGTAGACAGAGCACACCAAACATTGCAGTCAAAATTATGGCTGGTCTCTGCAACATGGTGGCTGAAATGTGCGCCTATTTTGCGTCCAAAGGACAAAAGTAACATAATATGTCATCTTTAAATTAAGAACGACGTGTCTGTCAGTTTAAACTGTCCATAACTGGGGCCATTACATTAGTCCTTTTTTAGGGTTCCGTACCCAAAGGGTAAAAACGGGACCCTATTACTGAGACTTCGCTGTCTGTCTGTCTGTCTGTCTGT
>BHDV01024799.1:48596-113412 GCA_005406045.1 Adoxophyes honmai | reverse complement strand
AATACTTGAAATGCTCACAGAATATTTAATTAAATATCTACTTTAAAAAGAAATAATTAAATTAAAATAAAATTAGTATTTAAGGCCCCCCTTAAATACTAATTTTATTTTAATTTAATTATCCCATACAAAAATTATGATTTTTTGCAGTTTTTGGTACGGAACCCTTCGTGCGCGAGTCCGAATCGCACTTGGCCGGTTTTTCTGTCCCGCTGACTCACCGTTCATAAGGCCACTGTTGCTCAAACAGTACACGATGGGTTCCCCCTTGGCTGCGAAGAGGAGCACATTGTTGGGCCCCCAGCAGGCGGCCACGACGCGGCCGCCGCGCGCGCACCAGCGCTCCGGGTCCCACTGCTTCGTGTCCCATACCCTGGAGAATAAGAGAACGGGGATTTTTTATGGTTTCATCCTTGTTAGTATGACAAGTATTTTGCCAATGTCAATGTAGACTGTAGAGGCACGACAGAGACATGACGTTACTTAACACACGTGAAGAGATTTTTTTTTTTTACACACAGTTTATGTATTTTTTACTTTTGGGAAGGATTAGACAAACCTAAAAGGAATACCCGTGTGGTGCCGGCATGGAGGATAGAACCTATAGAGAAACAATGTTCGCAACCCCGGTCCGCAAATAGTTTGTTGATTTCAACATACTAAACGTCACCGTCACTGTCACAGAAACTGTACCGAGCCAATAACCGTAGAGAAAAAGGCACTATACTATAGACCGATAGGTACTTAAAAGATGGTAAACAATCTTGACATGTCTTTTTATTGAAATACACAGTCTAAAAATGAAAATCGTTACAATATACAATTCAATTTTGAAAGTAAATGATTTTTTCATACCTAAATTGTAAAATGTAAAGATTTTGATTTATAAAGTGTATGTTTAAATAAAAAGACACGTCAAGATTGTTTACCATCTTTTAAGTACCTATCGGTCTCTAGTATAGCGTTACGCGCGATCTTGGACCGGCCAATAAGAGCACAGCGATCACTTCAATTGTTTTGCGGAATAATTTCCGAACAATCAAGATGACATTAGTACTCTATAGGTTCTATCCTCAATGGGTGCCGGGCTAGAATAGCACCCCCTTTCTTCCCCTGGGGGCGTAAGAGTCGACTCTGGGAAAGGGTTAGTGTATTGTGGGCGATGGGCTAGCAACCTGTCACCGCAATATCACGTTTAACCATCTGGTTACCCTGAATTTGCTAAATGTGGCACTGGATTTTTGAATTCATGTGCTCTGCCTACCCCTCATGGGAATACAGGCGTGAGAATATGTATGTATGTATGTATGTATGTAAAAGGAATAATATTAATTTATAGACAGCACAGACACATTCCTTTTTTTTGTGGAGTGGAAAGTATATCAGGCCTGTATTCTCAAATGGGGTAGCCAGCCAGATTAGCACGCACAGCCTGACTCCCACAATATATCTTAACATATTTTCCATAGATGCCAACGGAAGAAATAGGGAGGTGTTATTCTAAGCTGACACCACACAGGAAATGTTCAAAACAATAAAGCAATCCATAATATATTGTGGGATCATTCATTCAATCACTCTATCAAGTTAAAAACATACTAAATTAATAAGGTTTTGCCAGAAATTTTACAAGCATTTTTTTTTATTTTCTCTTTGAATCCCATATTCTTTTCAATCTTATGTTTTGTAAATCACCTGAATATGATGGACGAAGTAGCAGCAAACACTTTTGTAGCATCAAATGACCAGCGAGAGAACACAATGCCGCCACCAGCTACCCGTCTCAGAGGCACAGCTGTCTCCATGCTGACGTCCCAAATGAGCATTGAGGTGTCCGCTCCACAGCAACTGATTAGGAGGTCACCGTTCGGAGACCAGCTCACGTCTGTCACTGGGCTGTGGTTGGGCCTGAAATGTTTATATTATGGTTTAACAAGTAATCTTTATTACATTTTGTAGAGGTTGTGTATGAAAATACATATTACAAAATTAAAAAAGGGGGGAGGTGCTATTCTAACCCGGCACCACACCCCTTTCTTCCCGTGGGTGTCGTAAGAGTCGACTCTGGGAAAGGGTTAGTGTATTGTGGGCGATGGGCTAGCAACCTGTCACCGCAATATCACGTTTAATCATCTGGTTACCCTGAATTTGCTAGACGTGGCACTGGATTTTTGAATCCATGTGCTCTGCCTACCCCTCATGGGAATACAGGCGTGAGTATATGTATGTATGTACATAAAATTAAAAAAGAAACTGAATAAAATCTATCTAATCAAAATGATATTAAACCCTGATTTGCAACCATGGTATCTTTTCAGTTGATTTGATGATCCTTTAAAATATGAATCTTTTCATTATTTGCTTAGGACAAATAATTCATAGGTCATAGGCAAATATTTTGTGCATTTTTTAACCCTTAAATTGACAACGTGACTCCTGTGATACATTCATTTCAATTAAATCCTGTGGCTCGTATACGTATATTTTGTATTTTTTTTTATTACATGCGAATTACTTATTATATATGAAATGTTAAAAACAATTTATGTTACCACCAATACTAACTCATGAGCGTTAATTTGAAAAAGAGTTCGTAACGGAAACACTTGCCGCTGCCTCGGGTAAGTTATTCATGATAATTTCGGGTATACGTATGCAGATACTGTGTTTCAGGTGATTGGCGTTATTACGATTTATTAATGTATTAGAATATCTACTAATGTACTTTGAAGGTTGCCTATAATAAAGTTTATGAAAGGAAACATTTGTATGTACCTCAGGTGTCCCGTTGCCAATTCCTTAAAAAATTACCTACGGGTCACACGAGTCCCATTGCCAATTGCTTAGAAATATATGTAACAAAAAAAAATGAAAATTATACACTTTCCTGAAGGATTACATCGCTGATTTTATAAAGAGAGCAAAACTTTTGTGTATTGAATTAAATGCAAAATGCCTTTTTGATTTGTAATTGGAGATATGAAGAAAAAACAAAAGCACTAATGTCTAACGCGTTCGGAATCACGATCGCTTTAAATTTGACAGTAGGCGACCAATTTACTTTAAAATCTTAATAAATGGTGTCACGTACCATCATAACAGTTGAAACCAATACCCTGGAGCTTTTGAAGACAATTGAACGAGTAAATCACCAAATATTGGTTCTGCGCGCAAGTGGAAATAATTTTGTTGCGCGAAAGGGTTTTATCGAAATACTCGAGATCACGAGCGTTTTCCACCATCAAGTCCGTGCCGTTACCGAGTTACGTTAGGCAATAGTCCTGCTGTTTCCGTTTATTCCGGGAAAAGTTACGTTTTTGCTAAATAAACAATATTTTTTTGTATTTTGTGATTTACTGAGTTCTTGGCAATGTGACTCCCGTGGTACAAATGTACTTTTTACTGGACTTGGCAATGTGCCACGTGAGTCACATAGGTTTTCCAAAAAACTGCCATAATTAGATTTTTTTTAATATTTTTCTGAGGCTTTTTAAACTATATTTAGTTATATTAATTGAATATTTCATGGTTTCCCAGCATTTCAGTACCTTGCCAATTTAAGGGTTAAAGAAAAAACTGAGCACCATAAAGTAGTAGTAAAACACCCAATTTATTCAAGCTAACCAAAATAACATCATGCTTGTATTCCCTTCCCAATTAGGGTGGAAATAGCACATGAAACAGTACACAGCCAAAACCTTGTCCTTTTTACACTTCATAGCCACTTTTAGTATAACTTTAGGTTTAAACATAATAAAAAGGTATAATAGTGACAGGTTACTAGCCTATCACCTAAAGCAGCCATTCTCAAAGTGTGTTCCGCGGAACCCCAGGGTTCCGTGATGCCCCTGAAGGGGTTCCGCAAGAATTTAGAAGAAAAAAACAAAACGCCAATCTCTGATCGAACGTTTTGACGCGGCGAATACATGGACGCATGGGTGGATAAAGAATACTTTTGAAAACTGCTGTTTTTTGTAGGGTTCCGTCAAGTGTTTTGCTTTCCAAAAGGGTTCCGTCAAAAAAAAGTTTAAGAAACGCTGACCTAAAGCATATCTCCACATCTACTGAAAAAACCGAATAAAATGAAATATACAGTTAAAAAATTCAATAATTAAACTTACTGCTTCAAAACGACAGCATTACTCGATGATGGCTTTGTAAATGTAGAATTGGGGTCAATCGTCCACACTATAACTCCTTGCTCGCATCCCACGGCTATCTCCGAGGCTGAATAGGGCCTCCAAGCCAGGGAAGACACATGCCCTTGCGCTTTACACTTTAACATAGGAACAAACCCGGCCTCTGTACAATAAACTCTAATATTATCATCCAAAGTCGCTACAGCTATCTTAGTTGTATGTGGATGCCACGCTAGGCACTTGATTGGAGCATTACCCCAGTTTCTTGTTCGTGAGTAATTGGAAACAATCTTAGGCCCAATGTCTTTCAAATGCGGCTGCATGAAATAATGGAAGGCTGTGAACACATTTGCTACTTTTAGTATGGAGGATGCAGCTACAGACAACACAGGGCTTTCTCTATTGACACTAGGGTCCGCAGCTAAGCTTAAAGCTTCTAAAAACCCTTGCTTGTACCACACGCTCGTTATTTTCTTCAGTAAGTTGTCATCAACATCAATGTACATAGAAATGTTTTCGTCAGTGACGCGGTGGTGATGCAAGTCTCTTGTCACATTTATAACAGGGTGCTTCTTTGTCTGAAATGGCGAGAAAACAATTCGTGAGCTAAAAAGCCTTCTGTTGACTTTAATTAATGCCGCCAAGAGGTTAACTTACAGTGTTGGTAAATGTTGTGACGTTTCCATACCGGCTGTCCCCGCAGCAGTATACTTCGTTTAATTTACAGAATGCAGTCTCATCTTGCCCCGGTAATTCGGGAAATCCTTGAAAAGCAGACATTTTAGACGATTTCTATATGAAAATGAAACGGCCGGCAATGTTTCAAAATACTATTGACAGTGACAACGACAAACTGACAAACCAAACCAACAGACAGTTGTAATTTTTTTATTCTTATTACGGAAAATGCAAAGGCCAAAAGACATACAACCAAGTCTTATTTATGACTAGCTTTCCGCCCGCGGCTTCGCCCGCGTGGAACTCGGTTATATTGCGGTATATAGCATAACTATAAGAAAACTTCTCGTTTCAAACGACACACAGCGCCATCGATCTATCATCTATCGATCAGTCATCGATCGATATCGATCTATCAAGCAAACTATTATATTTTTGTTTTCCCTCGGGAACGTCAATTTTTCTGGGATAAATTAGCCTTTGGGTACGGAACCCTAAAAAGGAAAGAAAAGTCGCTTTTACATTGCATAGAAATCGTGTTGTTGAATTTTAAATTCGGACTACAGCAGCGCTGCACAAGGCGCAGTGGCGAGCTTGATGAGTGAAGTTTTTAAATTTGGAACACGATTTCGCACGGAAGGATGATGATGAACAGCCTTTGTGGAGGTCGTTTTTTATACGTTGCACTTTTTGTGCCAAATATTTTTTTGTATATCTTTCCCAAAATAAATAAAAATAAGAATGCTACTCACACCTATATTAGTTTTAAAATATTAATGTACAGTCACGAACAGGGATTGTTGAGCCACTTGCCACTGTTCGCAATTTAGACGTGTAATCAATGACCGATGTGACTGACAGATGTTATCTATTGGATTAGTATTACACGACCAAGTAATAAACATAGGTTAGTGGCTCAACAATCCCTGTTCGCGATGGTACGGACAGCTGCAGAGAAAGGTAACCCCCCAGTAATAGAACATTGTATGGGCGGGGGGTTACTTTTCTCTGCAGCTGACTGTACCTACCTATTGTGTTGTGATATTTGAACGGTACTCACTTTGTTCGTATCTTTAGGCATATCAACGCGTCTAATAGCTTAAAACGAACAAAACTTAACTTATTTTTTCTGGGTTAGTCTTTTTAGGGTACCGTACTCAATCGGTTAAGCTTTAGGAATCAAGATGGCGACCTGTCCCACTTTTATCTAACTTAAAACTTATGTGCTAGACGTGACTACGAAGCGTGAGACAGTCATGTGGTCAGGATGTTGTCTACCCCGTTTGGGAATAAGTACAGGCATCGCGCTTGTAAGTAGGTGCAGTCGAATCAATTGATTCTTGACCCACCGCAGAATGTTGTCACAATAAACGACAACGATCTCCTTTGTCAAACAATGCGATGTTACCGTACGTGACGTATTTAATTAATATGAGAACGTCGTATATTTTGTTACTGGCCTATTATAAAGAGCTGGCTCGCAGCGCACCGCGGAAGATTAATAAAGAAAACAAATGAATTTCAGTTGCTGTCATTTCGATCCGTGCTACGAGTTGTTATTACGAAATAATTATTTGTTTTATTTAAATTAAACAGTTGATACTTCACAGTCACCATGAGTTCATCGTACAAAATAAATTCTATGGTTGGTGGATCTTAGCAAGTGGAACAAAGTGGTCTCTGCCTACCTCTGCGGGAAAGAGGCGTGATGGTATATATGTATGTATGTTATGTTGGTGGGTCAGCGACTGGTTCGTTGGTACGTATATTTGAATTTCCTATGTACTTTGAAATTACTTTTATAGAGAAAAGTAAACTTTCCGCAACTTGCTCATTTGTAGGTACAGTAAAGTTTCACATACTTAGTATATTAACCTCCTGCAGAACATTTAGCACAGGGCCACCTGCTACGACCACAAAACGCCGCCACCGGCATATTTCCTGTAGTTTTAATACATTTTATATGGACTCGCCGGACACGGTTGACGCTGGTGGCGGCCACCGGGTGACCAGCTTACGCTACAATCGCCACTGCTGACTTCTACTCTTTTTCTGCTTCTTTTGCTTCTGTAGCTGCGTTTAGCCTCTTGTGGCGGTGTTTGTGGCTACACTTACACAAAATGATCGATACAGCCAATCTCGCGTGCGATTCGATTCGCGCCATATCTTGCTAAACGACATGTCTTTAAATCAAAAGTTATCAAGTAAAATTAAATATCAAATTTATTCTTAAAACCAACATAAATTCATGAATATCAGTAAAAACTAATAGAAACCGCAATTCCACGACTCAAAGTCGAAAGGCTGCCTCAATTTGACACCCAGCTTTTGAATATGAAACGCTAAGTTTTAATATTTCACCCCTCCCCCTTTAGGGGTGACGGGTGGAGGGTAAATAAAGTGTCCCGTTTTTCGCCACACTCTACAATTTATTAGTGTTTATTCAATCGTAAAACACCCTATTCTGCATAGATGGGTAAAAGTAAAAAGTTATTTTATAAGATTGCCAGCGTACGAAGCATAATAATGTAGTGGGAGATTTATAGCCAGGGACGCGCGATTTATAAGGAGCGGGCGACAGGAGGGTAATTGATTCTTTGCACTGGCAACTTTGCATACATTGAGGTGGGAGGTGGATTTGAGATTCTTCGCAGGTATAACATTAATTTGAGGTAAGCCTGTGCCTGGGGTTGGGGGTGTAGAGCGGATTTTGATTTATTCCCAACTGTTTCTGTAAAATGGATTTTACGAAGAATATCTTCAGTCTTAGGTCTTTATAGAATTTCATTCACGAAGATCGTCAGCCATATTAATATTCATCATGGCCATCAGTTGTAAGACGTCCACTCGAGTAGCTCTTTAGTTTTCTTATGCCACACGACTCCTACTTCCTCCTTCACCTGGTCAAAATAGGGCAATCTTGGCCTTTTTCTGCCCTTCCTCCCTTTTTCTTTTCCTGAATTAAAAAAAATGTCGTGTCGTATCAAGTGTCCTGCCGTATGTCCCCTCACTTACCACATCCACCAACAATGATTATTTTTGTGTAAAAATTTGTCGTGTTGCTATTGTAAATGAATTTACTATCTTGGGTTATACACAAATGCTTCTTCGCTCTTCTCCTCTGTGAACATGACAAATTAAAAGTTAAGAGTATATAGTCACTAATTATAGTATGAAAGATAAAATGTGTTTGAACGGGCTAATAACTATTTTGCTGGAGAGGCTTAACTTTTGTCATGGCATGACCACAGAAAAGACGCGAACAACCGTTGTATGACTCATTTACATTCATTTACAATCCAAAAAGGACATACATTTCAAAATCCAGCTTTGCTTTAAGATCATCCGAAGAGAATCAGTAAATGGAATGGAAAAAATAATTAGATAGGTCTCAGTGAAAATCTAGTTAATTTTTCGATTTCAGAACCCAGGTGATCTAAGTTTTAATTAAAGCATTCGTTGATAAGATCTGCCAGAACGTGTCTAATCATGTCTGCTTAATCTTTAATGAACATTTGGACTACGATATGAAGACAATGGAGATATTTTCGATGGATATGCAGATTGTTTTAATATTGTTTTTCGGGACTATTTCTTGCGATTTTCACGTGATATTCAAAAGGCCTTCTGCAAATTACAATGCTAGAAAATCCATGAAGAATGACTCTTTAGATATTATTAAGGTGAGAGTTGTATTCTTATTTGAAAATAGTTTTTAGGACCTAAGTAATTCGCGACGAAGTTTATTTAAGCAAAGAGATCTGTCTTATAAAATACGGATAACTCACGTTATAAATCGAGTTTAGCTCGACATGTTAGATGAAGGGCTACGAATTAGTCCGAAACATGTCGAGCTAAACTCGATTTATAACGTGAGTTATCCGTATTTTATAAGATGAGTGAGTCTCACGGTAGTTTAATGTTAAAAGAGATCTGGGAAAGGGTTAGTGTATTGTGGGCGATGGGCTAGCAACCTGTCACTGCAATATCACGTTTGACCATCTGGTTACCCTGCTGAAATTGCTAAACGTGGCACTGGATTTTCGAATTCACGTGCTCTGCCTACCCCTCTTGGGAATACAGGCGTGAGTATATGTGTGTATGTAGATCTGTAACGCCCCAGCGCCACATTCGTCGAAGAGCCGAACTAAACGATCCTACATCGCGCTAACGATACTGCCCGGAGAGAAATCTCTTTGTTGGAGTCTTTCCCACAGACTCTTAATCAAGAGTACTTTGAGCGTCTTAAATCAAGTTTTAGCTCTGCATATTTTGGGCCAGTCGCGCGAGCAGAGCGGTGGCGTGCAGGGCACGTTTGGTAGCACCTGCCACGACTCGTAGATGAAGAGCTATAGGCTAGCTCTAAACATGTCGAACAAAACTCGATTTAAAGCCCGAGTTACCCGTATTGTTCTTCGTTCTCTGTTTCGTTTAATCTTTCAGGGTTAAAAACTGAATTGTACGTCATCAATATTCCCAGATGAACATAGTTTACATTTTTAAGGAATATAAAGATATGAGGAGATTGATGAATGTGAAGGTAGTCGGCTTAGCAGAGCAGGGAGGCGCTGGTAGACATGCGCGCGAAATGGACTGTGCCTGTCACTGTCTTACTAAAGACGTTAGAAAAAGACGGGTACTATATCCCGCGCGCGTGTCACTGTGCTGACAATTACAGGATCGTAGTTAGTGGAACAAAGTAGTCTCTCCTTATCTCTGTTGGAAAGACGAGTAACTAAGTACATAACTAGGTAAATATTCGTGCGTTTGAACCGCTGTCATTATTCTCAACACTTTTTTTTATCAGATTTCATAAGAATATGGTACAATAAGTGTGTTATGTAGTGTCTGTGCCTTATATATAGGTACACACTAGACTATTTTGTACACATTTATTAAAGAATCTGATAAAAAAAGTGTTGAGAATAATGACAGCAGTTTAAACGCCCGAATATTTACCCAACCATGAATGTTTTTTTAAGGAAATAGCCATCCAATCCGATGATATCCTCCGCATGGCCAGGATTCTAAGTAAGCTCTACAGACAAGCCGAATCGTCGAACACCATCAGGCGTCAGTCTGGGCTGGCAATTGGCAACAGAAGACCAAGCGTGGAGATGGGACCTGGATCCATTAAATCCCCAATCCTTAAATACCCTAACGAGTACTTTGAGGGGAAACTGAAGCATTTGATCAAGTTGCAGGTGAAACAGGACGAGCGGAATAAAGAAAAGAAAGGTTTATGGCGTTTTTTATTTTGTCGTCCTGTGAGGGTTTAAAACAAGACCTCTTGATGTCGTATAGATATACTGTGTCGGTTTAGGTACTTAAATTAATGTAAACAAACTTTATGTCAGATTTGACAGGTTTATAAGAACGTTTTTTTACCAGCTAACTTTTTTCGGATGTTCAAATAGTTTAGCAAAGGAATCTTCGTAATATTTATTGATCTGATGAACGTTAGTGTTTTAATTCCGATTGTTTCTGGTATTAGGCAAATTTAGGCACCAACAATTTTATTTAATTGTTATCTTCCTTTGCTAAACTTTTTGAATATCCGAAAAAAGTTGGGTAGTAAACAAAAAACGCTCTTAACCTGTCAAATCTGACATAAAGTTTGTTTACTTTAATTTAAGTACCTAAACGGACAGAGTATAGTTCAACTCAGTTATACACAGATTTCATTTGCATGGTGCTTGTCACGTCACTGCCACTGCATACAAATGAAATCTGTGTATTTACAATACAAGCGCACGCACACATAGCGCCCGCCGCGCGCACAACTGAGTTGAACTCTCTGTAAGAGGCGACTAAGAAGGTTGTATATTTTGTTACTGGCCTGTAATAAAGATGTAGCTCACTGCAGAAGATTAAAAAGAAAACAAATGAAGAGCAGTTGCTGTCATTCGATCCGTGATAGGAGTTGTTATAACGAAATAATTATTTGTTTTATTGAAATTAGCAGTTCATAGTTTACTGTGTAGAGATAGAGTCGAAAATGTCGAAATAGGCATAGTATTGTCTATGTAAAGTAGTGTGAGCTCTGCCTACAATATGGGAACATGTATGTGATGTTTATGTCAAAATAAATAGAAATGCATGTGGATGGATGCACGTGACTATTCATTCAGGGAAGAAATATAAAGGTGTTATTCTAAAGCAGATACCACACGGGAAATACTAAATAACCCTGCAATTTAAATTAGCTACTTGTATCGTACCAGGCCGTAGGTACAATTGCTCGCAATAATAACACACTGCGAGCCCATAAATGACTACCAATTTGTTCCAATGCTCCCACTGAGAATGGCAAAGATTATTCCACGCAGATGTGGTAAAAGCGAGGAATGACATCCAAATTTTTAAGAATGGGTGGTTTTTGTGGTACCCATTAAAAAGAATGACAGACGAGCTGTAAAGTTTATTGTGAAATTATGTGAAGACTAGCTTTCCGCCCGCGACTTCGTTCGCGTAAATTTCGGATTTTGGGGTCGTAGGTTTCTGTGCCTATTCATAACAAACAAACAAAGTTTTCCTCTTCATAATATTAGTGTAGATGTAGATATCTAAACCCAAATATTTTACGGAATCCTCTTTTTTTTTCAAATAAAATTTAGCCTATGTTATTCGTGGATAATGTGGCTTTCGAATGGTGCAAGAATTTTTGAAAACGGTCCAGTAATTTCTGAGCCTATTCATTACAACCAAACAAACAAACATACATACATATTAGTGTAGATAAAAAACAAAAAGCCGTGTGGGGTGTCGGTGTCGAATTTAGAATAACCTCTTCATTTCTTCCGTGGATTTTGCAAGAGGCGAGTAAGGTATCAGGTGAAGCTATATTTTAGGTGACAGGCTTTTAAACTACCTGTCACTAATGTACTTACCTCTTAAAACCTAAAAAATATACTAGAACTGGCCACGAGACGTGAAATAGTTATGGTTTTGACTATGTAGTGTTTCGTGTGCTCTACCTAGCTACCGCATTTGGGAATACATGAGTGATTAGAAACAAATTTTGCTTCACAATATATTATATAAGTGCTGTAATTTAAGTTTGAGGTTCATAAATAGTACATCGTCAGTTCACAACACAATGCATTGCTAGTATCGTTTGGCGTTAAAATAAAAACCTACGCTTCAGAAAACTCTCCGAGAATTTCGCAAGATACCTTAGGTAATTAGTACCTTCTGTGTGACGTTAGTCTTTGGTACCACATGGGTGTTAAGGTTTTATTGAGATGTGATTCCTCTATGGTTAAATTTCAGATTTGCTGTCATGTCAAAATATTCTATTGTTCTGTTTGTGTCATTGTTGTGTTTACTGAAAATTATATTTGTATGTCTCGAAAACTGCTTTATTTTTAGTTAAATCTTTTAATCTGCGATCTGCTACGGCGTCCACAAAGTATACGCCGTCACAATGGGTAGCTCATACACTCGCACGTTAAATTCATTTTTGTTCTTTTTTCGTCGTCATTTTGTCACATGTGCTTGTGGTTGTGTTTTTCTATTTCCACGTCGCTACAAACTATAAAATGGAATCCCAGGGAGATCGGGTCTCTAGTCCGACGCCGGTTGCTTCTAAATTAAGATCGCCTTCGCACGGCCCCGCCACTATGCTCACGCGCACACCCACCCGTCTCTCTACTAAAACCAAACGTAGTACATATTATATTTTTTATCGAAACCGACTTTCCCAAACGTAACGATTTATGTGAAAGATTTGACCAGGACCCTGAAAATGGTAAGTCGAATGAAGTTGTGTTAAAAATAGATTGCTATGATCTTGAATTTTAGTCGGGCCTCGATTAGTTTCGATTGCAAAATGCCCGCGTAACTACTCTACCGTCGATTGTGCTAACTTTTGATTTTAATTTTCAGTCAGTGAAGTGAAAAGCAAGTGTGAAATTCATAACTTACTGAAGTGAAGCCGGAGTAAATCAAAATGAAGTTCACAATCGACGTTCTGGGAATATTCTTAAAAGTAGTTGTTAAGGTAAGTCCCATTTGTTTTCATGGTTTACATTTGTTTTTGCTGGTAAATGTAGAGTCAATTGTCAATGCTGGTCAAAATACGAAACATAAATACGAGGAAGATTGTCAAAAACGTCTGGTCTCTAAATAACCTTACCTTCATGCTTATTTGTTCGGCCAAGGCAATGGGAAAAATGTTCCGCGTGAGACCAGAACTCTGTGTGAATACTAATCAAGAGCGATCATAATTATGCACGATTTATTTATTTATACTTATCTCTGGTCTTGACATTTAACAATCGCGTGGAATTAAATATTGACTGGCGTTTATTGGCAGATGAGCGCAACGTCTTAGACATTGTTTTTTTTTAATGAAGTAAGGTAATATCGTCATTTTTAATTTAGTTTCACGCTTTACGAGCGGTAATAATGTTTTACTTTTTTTTACTTTTTATTTTGGTACCAAAAATTATAGTATTTTTTTTCGATTGAACCCATTTTTCTTTGAAATAAACAAAAAGAACAACAATATACTCAAGCAATTTGACAAGCGAATACCAAAGCATGTAAACCATTCTAAAACATAAATATCACTGTAGTAAGATTTATGTTTACATAGCTAATAAAAACACCGTAAACAAATGTGAAATTCCGGAAAAATCTCTTATTCTTATTACGTTTATTATCTCCTTTTGATGTTAATATTATTACGTAACAATCAGGAACCTAAGACTTTTATACCATCTTTTTACATCTTTGGCAGGTCGCCATTTTTTAAACAACCGACGAAAAGTATAAAACTGGGTAATGACCTCAGGGATCTTGGATTACTTCACTTCACATTGTTTTTAGGATTCCGTAAGGTAAACGTCCCTGTGCTCGACACTGATCCAATACTTGCCACTTGGAACCTTATGTCATAGTAAGACAGGTGACAGATGGATGTCCTCTATTGGGCGTTGAGGCGTCGAGCATTAGTACTTTTACCTTACCCAAAGAGTCTTGGATAAGTCACGCTTGTTTGCTTTTTTTTACATAAAAAAAATAAAGCGAGAGTAAAGAATGACTCGTGTCAAGGCTCAATTTTGTTCTCGTTCAATGCACCTTTAGGAACTTACTTGGTACTTTAAGTTGCTGATTAAATTTTAAAGCACTACATCATACTAGTCCGCGACTCTACCTACATCGAATTGCTTTACTGCTATCATGTGGGACGTTTATTTTGGGTACCAAATAATGTATTTTTCCACGTCAAAACTTGCCCACTTTCCCCCAGGATTTCCTCAAGATTCAAAATTCATCTAAGTACCTACATCTCAAGTTTCATTGAACTGAATCCTAACAGAAATTGTGAGAGGTATGGCTGGAAATAATGTAGAGATGACGAGATGAAAATAATGGACTTTTGTATTAGTAGTATAGTTGTGTTCTTTGCGAAACATAAAGATAAGTGGTATTAAACTTACCGATGATGTGATTAGAGAGAAGTCTGGGCGGAAAGAGGATTTTGCAATCACGATAGAGAAAGTACCTAATGTTGCGTTGGTTTGGACATGTGGAGAGAATAGATGTTAAGGATAAGTGTTAGTGCAAGGCAGTCGAGGGCCGGTAGGTATATCAATTAGATCGACGCCCTTCTAAAAAAAGATCAAATTAAAAGTACAAGAAACCGTCCAGCATGTATGAAGAGAAGGATGAATGTGAATGAATAGAGAGAAATATGCCAGAATAGAAGCTACTGGCGCTCTGTTGTCTACTGCCTATTCCAAGGCTGGCAATGCACACGCAGTCATAATAATGCTGCTGGTCTATGGCCCCTAGTGATTACTTATTGGCAACTACTCCGTCAGTCAGCCGTTAAAAAAAAAGAATACCCAGACAGTTGTTATTTAAATCACTCTCCTTTAATTTACGATCCCATTACTTTTTTTTAAGAAAAATACTGCCGCTAAGTGTCAAAACATTATGACGGGTAAGGTTCTTTTCCGAATTGCATCATGAATTTGATTCGTTTTGTTACGATTTTGGCAGCCCATTGTACTGACTTTGGCACTCACTGTATTTTGTAAGGCCATAAAGAATTACATAGTAAACAGTTATATAACTATAACCCAACAGATGAGTTAGATTTTAGAGACGCCATTTCATTCTCTTTTTGAAATTGGAACAGTTTGAAGTCCTTGATGGCGGTTACAGGAAGGGATTCTTATTGGTCGAGAGATCATGTGTATAGTGTTGACGCTGATGTTTGCTTTGGAACGGTGAGTGCGAGCGAGATAGCGATATGTTCGTTCAGTTTTTTTACCTCCAGCTCGAAAAGAGGGAGGGAGTAACTCCTCATTACTAAGTTTGAATCCAATGTCTTTCTTTCTGTCTATGGCATTGTCTTGAACGACTGGACCATGTCGTTCCTGATTTTTCGATTGCAAGCAAGTTTTTTTTCGACATATTTTATTTTATAAGCTTACTGTACTTAAAGATCAAAAAGAGATGCATGTGCAAAAAAAGCAACCTGAGTTAAAATAAGAACTAAACCACCATCAGCGTTCCTACTCTATCTAACATTCCAGATTGTGAAGAGAATGAGAAACATTGTGGCATTAATCTTTAATCAAGTCTTGCCCTGCATTTTAAGTGACCTCTCAATTTGATTCAATAGTCCTAAACCCGAACGTGAAGCTAAGGCGGATCCGGAACAATTTGAAAGTGTTCTGGCGACGCGGCGGAATAGATCCGTCTGTATACTCGTCGGAACGGACTCACGGGAGGAAAGAACGGACGGGCCGATTGCCGGAACGAGAAAATCTTATGCCTCTTCCACATTAGCGAAGTTGAACGAAGTTAGACGAATACGATAGTGTAGAGGCACCTCGGCTTGCTTCGACAAACTTCGGCTCCCCTCGGAAGATTTCCATTTGCTTGCGGAAGACTGCTATTTGGAAATGATCAGTACCTAGGTACTTCAGAATTTCCATAAAGTTAACCCATCCTACAGAGTTCTACAGGATGGTCCTGATACATATCTCGTAGACTTCGCACGCTTAGATGACACCTGTCACTTTCTGACGTCTCAATTAGATAGTGTAGCGCCCCAGCGCCACATTCGTCGAATAGCCGAACTAAACGATCTTACATCGCGCTAACGAAGTTTCGACGAACGGTTCCATAAATACAACTTCCAACTTCCTCTGTGTGGACTTCTGTCCCCAGGCATAACATCTGCCTGGAGAGAGATCTCTCTATTGGAGTTTTTACCACAATAGTGACAGGTTATATCTCGCGCCTTGCCATGCCAAGCGTACTGAACAGAAAAAGAAGTTCAAAACGAAACTATTGCCAAATGTACCTATATCTGTTTGTGGAATTAAACAGCCAAAATACACGATACTATAAACCGCAGCGGGTCCTTCCTATTTCTCTTCCCTTGTGGATTTCCCCGTTCGACTGTCGCAAACATTGCCGGCTATGGTCGAGCCACGGAAGCTTGATCTGTCCACTCGACGTTGGTGTCAGATTTTGCGCGAATACGTGCATAATTCTAACAGGAACGTCTCTATTTGAAACTGGTCTATATCACAGAATAGTAGGGAAGGTCCACTTCCGATATTTAGGTGAAAATATTGCTCTCTTTCTACCTTTACTTTTGACGAGGTCTCATCGGTGGAGCGTAGCTAACCTGCGGAGTGGACGTCCAAGTCGTCCAAGTATTCAAGAGAAAATTATAAAATTGGTATGGAAATTTTTGGGACAGTTTTTTTCTCGATGGAAAGCGTTTGTGATAAGATAATGAGTAGATTTAACATAAAAATTGTTGAAAATATTAAAGATGTACCTAGCAGAAAAAAATAAAAAAGGATGCTCAATGCATGTACTTATTTATTTATTTTAAAGTATGGATGTTTTTGTTTACATATCTCACCTTGAACATCATGCTGTTTTCATTTGGAGACTAAAATGCCGAAGACTTTATGAAGCTTTACTTTCATCAAAGCCAAATAGTTCTTACAAATGTGACGTTAATTCATCAACTCTGTTAAGTTACTTAATGTATTTTCTTTTCATTTCACCGTTAGAAATACAGGCTTTTTATTTTAATTACCTAGAGTTGTTAATATCATTCCATAACGCAATTTTAGTGTTGTGAATATTGCCGATGAATCTCACTGAATAAATGTTTACGGTAGTCAGCGTGGGCAAACATCCGCGAGTGGGATCGATACTACATCATGTACCGTATGACGGGGTGAGTTGGGAGGGAACTATTATCGCTGATTGAGACCATGAGCTATTCTGAGTAAGAAGTCTGTAAATTTAAAAGAGCCTAAGAAAAGATAGGGTCGAGATTTTATGTGCACAGGAGAGACAACTTTTTTTTTTGGACAAGTTAGACAACCGAGGGCGATGCTGTACCTACTAGTATACGGCATGGGAACTAGATGTGAAATATAGGCAGATTATTACCTAAGTAATTAAACCTTTACCCGTGTCGTGGTGTCGGGTCAGAATATCACCTCTCCATTTCTTCCGTCGATGTCGTAAGAGACGACTAATGAAATAGGTTTTGGTATGATTAAGGCGACATGCTAGCAATTTGTCACTATTTTACCTCTTCCATCTGTTTTTGAACCAAATATGAAAAACCATTTCGTGCTGCGTACCCACATCTGTAACAATAGTTTACTTAATCTAATCATGACTCCTATTTATACCTAACGGAATATTAATATAATTGTTAACTGAATCGACTCCAAATTAATAATTCATACCTCCTACAAACACAGTTCTGTCCGTTGAAACACATGGATGGGTGATCAACTACCTATCTGCTAATAAAACCATATGAGGGATCCATCCCGATCGCTACCACCGTCTTACATGCTAATCTTACCACAGAAAGCAGCAGTGAACACTTATGTTTTACTCAGTCAGATGTGTCTTACAGTTGCGTATCTTAAAGTAAACGGTAAAAAACTCTAGAATCTATATAAAAAAATCGCATATATATACAAAATTACAAAGGTGGACTTATTTTGAAAGGAATCTTGCACGCCAACCTTTATCTAGGGGGCTACTCAATCAAACGATAATTATGGCTATTTATGCCACATTTACCGTAATTGAAAAGGACAACGTAATGTCTTATTCACGGAGAAAACAGGGGACTACGTTTGTATGGAGAAGTAGTGCGACTTCTATCCTCTTAATCTATTTCCTTAGTCTCTTCTCACGTCATCCTCAGAAAGAGAAACTGATATGTGTTATTCTAATCAACTACCAACCACATTATTTTGTCTTAGACAGAATATAGAACTAGTAATATGCTTTACACCCAAACCACACCTGAAGAAACAAACAAGCCAAATGGAGTCCCCAAGTTTTCGACAATTCACTAGCATTGTGTTTACCGAGACGCTAGAACAGATCCAGTCTGAAGTTGTAAACATCGTTCAGTTTGATTTAGTGCAGGAACTTGGTTCATTTGCATCAGATAGAATAGTCTGTCTGTTATGCTAGCAGGTGCATCAACAATGGCGCTGGTTATCTTAGTAACAGCAACTGACTAGGCATCATGCGTACCTACATACCGTCACGCCTCTTTCACAGGGTTAGGCAGAAGCCACTTTGTTCAACTTGCAACGATCCTGACACACTTCCTTCATCCACATTCATTTGTCTCTTCATACATGCTCGTTGGTTTGGGGTACTCCTGACCTGTTTCTAAAACGTCTCCGATTTGGTCACGGGACGTCCCTCTAGGTCTTCCCCTACACACCCATCCACATTCGTATAAATTTTAAAGTAAGTACGATGTCCAATAATAAATGGTACTTCGATTAAAGACAAACGTCCCAGTATTCGACGCTGTACGTTAGTAAGATAAATATTACATTACTATCAGTAACCTCATTTTTGCGATAGCAAATACCTATGCGTTACTTTGATGTTTTACATTTCGATAAAAATAAAGAACTTAATAAAATCTCCTGACAAATACGCATATAATTTTGAGTTGTTATGATATTGTGACCATATATAACAAATTCCGTTTAACAATGTAAAGGTTTCATGTTGAAAAATACTGGCAATGGTTTTGCGTGGATGTACAAACAATTATTAAGTATACTAGTAGGTAATACAACACAAATGGAATATTTTGTATAATGTCGGGCACGTTCACCTCATGTAGAGATATTTGTTAAAACAGTTGGAAGATATATCCTGCAAAGCGAGCAGTGATATGCGCACCCTAGTGTAAAACGATAAAACGCGACATCGAGTAATAAATAACATTATATATGGGAATATAAATTCAGATTCAGGACGTCTATGACTTTCAAATATACCTTCATATTCAGTAGCGTGTAGTTTGAGACAAAGGAGTTGAATAACACCTTCAGTTTGAGTTTCTTGAATATATGAAACTCAAATTGTTGTCATGTAGGTAAATAATGAATTTTAGTTTGTCGCAGTGAGTGCTGTATATTAGTAAACAAAATAAGCATTTATTTACATTAATGATAAAAAAAAATAAAAGTATATTTATTCAGAATCTAGCTTTCTTTGAACGGGGTTCGCGCTCGAAGAGTTCCTTACCAAAAACTAAAAAAAAAAACGATTGTTTTATGGGAGCCTCTCGTTAATTGTATTCGTTTTTTTTTTTGGTGTAGAAGTAACGGAAATACATAATTGGTGAAAATTTCAACAGTCTAGCTACTCTAGCTACCACGATTTGTGAGTTACAGCCTGGAGATAGACGGACGGGCGGTATATTAACACATTCACTGCCGACCACTCGGATCCGAGTGTGGCGGGGCTATACCTAGTAGCGGCGCCCGACCGATCGTCAGGTGCATTTTTTTGGTGCATTAGGTGCATCCAGCGGGATGTGTGCTGACCACTCGGATCCGAAAAAGGCGTTTTTTTTATTAAAATAATAATAATAACAATATACATGTATCCATATTTTCAAACATTCATAAGTACTTAATCCAAATTCGCCTTAAAAATTGCCGGCACCCGGGGAAAGATTTTGATTATTTTGGTGGCAGTGAATGTGTTAAGGACTACCCTGTATATTTATAGACACAGTGTAGATTAGTTCATTTACTTTTCCAGATAAACAAAGTAACGTTCGCCCCCCTGGTGGTGTCCACACTCTTCATCCTCCTGACGTCGCTGCTCGCTCACTGCGCGCGGCGCCTGGTGCAGAAGCTAGTCAAAGAGTCCTTCGTCAGGGTGCTGCTGGAGGAGGCGATCGCCGCCGCCGAGCTATGTGGCTGCTGCTTTGAACTGATCGTTGGTGAGTCAAAACACTGATAAAATGCGAGTCAAATTGTAGCTCAAGCCTTCTCATGCTGAGAGGAGGCCTGTGCTCTGGAATGGGACAAATTTAGGCTGGATTATTATTTATTTTCTGTCGTTATCATGCAACAATATACTATCAAGGATAAAGGATTCAGAGACAAACTTTAACTTTGCGGTTTTTCCCATACATTGACTGCGAAACAACTGCGAAAATAAGTTTGTAATCGTAAAATCGTTTTTGCGGTACAAGTATATTGCTTCATGCCAAATTTCATGGTTTTAGGTCATCAGAAAGTACATCATAGGTCATGGAATAGTTTACAAATGTATGGAAAATACGACGTAAACAGCCATAATTATCTTTTGATCGCTTTGACTTGGTGGTTCAATTTTTTCACAGCTTTAAAGGATCCTAGACTTTAGTACCTATTTGGCAATTTTTGGTTTTTCAACTTAATATCTCCACACGTTCTTAAGAAAAAAAAGAGAGAGAGAGTGAGATTGAGAGAATGTTCCGCTTTGCGGATACGGCTGCTGATAACCGCAACATCTCTCGTCGATATTCCTCTCGAGCTGTGATTTTTTTTACCATAGAGTGCACTTGAGGGTAAAGACATCATGGCCATACAACCAGAAACCAATACTTTGATTGCATGCAAGGCTCCCGGGACAAGCGAGGGTGGTGGATACTATCCCTCGCCATCAAGGAAGCCTAGATTGCAACTGACTAGATCTAAAACTACCGACAGTTCGGCGTAGTTACGAAACCAGTCAGGGACAAACTAACGCTTTTTGATTTTTGAGCCCTATTTAACAGTCCAATCCTATTAATTATAAATGAGTTTATGATGGCGTGTGTGACGAACGACGATCTAATGATCAGTAGGTATTAAGATCTACTAATTATTTGTAGTATAAATACATTAAACATATTTGATATAATTTCAAAGGATCGACCAACAGCCGATTGATTTTACGACTGTGAATGGAACCCTACAAAATATCTAATATTTTAATGAAATAGTTTCCCTTTCATGCTTACTAACAGAAAAGAAAATTGGCAAAACTTGAAGTTAATTACAGACAAATTGCGTCTTTAGTCTTAACTAGTGAATAAACTTAATTAAAAGACTAGACCTTAATATCCTTGACGGCCGGATAGCCCAGCGGTTAGAGAACCTGACTGTGAAGCTTGAGGTCCCGGGTTCGATCCCCGGTCGGGGCAGATGTTTGTATGATGAATACGAATGTTTGCTTTCGGGTCTTGGATGTTTATCTATATATAAGTAAGTCTATCCGTTGTCTAGTACCCATAACACAGGCATTAAATTGCCTACTTTGGGACTAGGTGATTGGTGTAAAAATTGTCCAATGATATTTATTTATTTATTTAATAAAACAAGTACAGTACCTATTTCTAGAAAATACTACATCAACATGCAATTAAAACAAATTAACCACCGAAAACTTAGTTTAAAATGTAATTTGCAATATTCTTAGGCCACTTAATTGGCTAAATTTTATCTTGTTTGAGGTAAACAGCTGTTAATTCACTTTCGTATCTTTACACAGCAAATTAATTACAGAACCTAATCCCTCTATAGAACGCAAACAAACTCCTTAAGCAAATTTAATACAATTTCACTTAAGACTTATTTAGTCTATTTACAAATGGATGATATAAACTAGCTAAATAGTTAGAACATACAATGATATAAAACCAACACATAAAAATGGTCTGAAAAGCGTCAAATTCAATGGACACAGTTAAGTATAAGTTATAAAATAAAATAGACACAGTTATCGATTTTACTGAATTACTTCGAGATTTTAAATGATGGGTTTCTTTAATGTACGCAGGCCATTTGATATTATCGTCCGAGCATACAACAGAAACCAAAGGTTAATAATTTCGATATTAATTAATAGAGCATACAGATGCCCTTAACGCAACAGAGTTGCACCCAAATCTTCAATGACATCATCTGCTCAGAAACGCTTCGTGACGAACCAAAACCAAAATATTAGTCTTTCAATGCCACTTAACTTCAAGCAAATTTGTATAACAGTGCTCCATTCAACACCATTTATTACAACAACAACAAAATAGTCCATTATTCTAAATTTACTAGTGTGTACTAACTGCAGTCAGCCGTCTTCATAAAAAGTATTTTTAAACAGCTAGTGTTTACACCACACCGTGAATGCATACTCTTCATCACTTATTTATATTCTAGACGAACGGATGAACTGAATAAACAGAAAACAATTCCTAGCTTCAAACTGACAGTTCGTTTGTAGTTCATGAATATGTTACTTCCACAAAGCTGTAGGTAGGTACTTCGTTTATGATTATGATAGAAATAAGTCTAATTTTTAAGCAGTAGGTATGCTAAGTTGGATCATAATCATAAATCATAACATAAACACCTGTATTCCCAACAATCACATTTCGTCCCTAATTCTATAGCATATTTTGATAAGGGCCGGGGTACAAACCGGGACAATTGTAAAACTTTCGTATTTTTCTTTCTTGACTTGAAATTTCGGGAAAAAAAACGTTACAGTGGTTTTCAGACGCGTATATCCTGCCACTGCACTGGTTAAAATATTTACGGCCAATTATATTCCAACTTGTATAGTTTCATAAAATATCATGGCAGTGTTATTTGAAGGTAGAGAAAGGTATGCTGCGTTGGTTTGGGCACGTGGAGAGAATGGATGAATCAAGGATATGTAAGCAAATCTACAAGGGAAGTGTGTTAGGGCAAGGCGGTCGAGGGCGCCCTCGAAAAACGTATATCGACCAGATCGGCGATGTACTAAACAAAGCCCAAATAAGGAGTACCCGAAACCGTCGAGCGTGTATGACAAGAGTGATGAATGTGAGTGAAGCGAGAGAAGTATGTCAGAATAGATGCGAATGGCGCTCTGTTGTCTCTGCCTACCCCGCAGGGAATAAGGCGTGACGGTTATGTATGTATGTATGTATGTATGTTATTTGAGTAAAATTTTAAACTCCAATGATAGCTGAAGATTGCCGAGCGGCATTCAAACAATAGAAGCGCTTTGTCTTTTTATCTAACCTTTTACGAAACGTGAAATAGTCGCATTTTTGTAATGTTTTGATGCTCTACCTTATTTAAATAGAAGACGAATTTAATCATCTCAAAAGTAAAGAACCTCTTTTATAAATAATGTAGGTGGACTTTGAAAACAACATTAATTTGAACATTCCCTTGTTTCCAGTTGCTGACAACTTTGGCGTGGGCACATACGCCATTTTCCTGTTCGCTCTCACGATCTGGTGGTCGCTCAACTGGGGAGAAGCCACGGCGTGTCCTTACACCCACATCGAGGATATAATTGAAGGTGAGGTTGTTTTTAAATTTGTTAACGCCTGTTGAATCGTTGGCAACGTCTGAATAGTGTGAATGTCGGCGAAGTCTAGTGTATTCAAAACGATCATGGATTCGGTAACGATTTCGTTTGCGAACTATCGCTAAACTGAGCGTCTAGTGTGTTCATTTCGATTGTGCAGTCGTTAACGAATTCGTTTGCGAGTTGTCGCGGAATGTATGGAGACTTGTCGAGCGTGGCAGTTGTGCAAACGTTCCGCTGGCGGCGCTGTCTCGCTTTCCATACAATTTTGCGACAACTCGCAAACGAATTCGTTAACGACTGCACCATCGATTTAAATACACTAGAGGCTCTGTATGGAAACTGAGAAAGCGCCGCCAGCGGAACGTTTGCACAACTGCCGCGGTCGACACGTCTCCATACAATTCCGCGTTCTTTCGCAAATGAAATCGTTATCGACTTAATGATCGTTTTGAATACACTAGACGTTCTGCTGCTCCTGACAGCCCTGACACACGGCCCTGCCAACTAGTGCGTAACCAACTGTCTCAATATTGTCGCCGATTTACGTGTGTTGCCGCTTTTTCCTTGTAGTAGTAAATTCCCTTTTTAAATGTATTTTATAGCTACATACACACTTAAGTACAATCAAACCAACTGATTCCTGACCCACCGCAGAACGTTGTCACAATAAACGTAATAAAGATTTCCTTTGTCAAGCAATGCAATGTCACTACCATGACGTTCACTGTGAATAGGTTGTATTGTGGGTCAGGAATCAATTGGTTCGATAGTACCTACACCGTACGTTTTCCGTATGGTGTCAAGTTTGAATAACAACGCTCCAATTCTTCCATGGACGTCGTAGTAGGCGACTAAGGAAATAGATTTAGTTCACGCTTTAAGCGACAGGCTAGCTAGCGACTTGTCACCATTACACCTTTTCAATCTGGCTAACAACCTGTCACTATTATACCTGCCAACTAAAAATAAAATAAGCTAGGAGTCGCCACGAAGCGTGAATAGTCATGGTTTATTCTATGTAGCGTTTTGTGCGCTCTGCCTACCCCATTTGAGGATATAGGCGAGAATATAGGCGTGATTTGCACACACGTGTGTGGCGTGTGCCCTCTTTCCCCTATTTAAGAACCCAGGTATGATTATCCAGACTCCATGTTCAATTGTTCATATGTCATTCCCATGTCCACATGTCCAGGCAACGGAGACGTTCGGAAAGCATTGTTGAAGACCTGGGCTGAACTGGCCGGTGGTCTCCTGGTCTTCAAGTACGTGCAGATGTACTGGGCCCTCGAGATTGCGGAGACACACAAGGACAAGGCTTTCGAGGACTGCAAGGCTGATTTGCAGGTAATTTAGATCTTCGTTTGCGTGATGGCGTCACAGAACTGTGGCATGAAGAGATTTCTTAAATGTTTTGAATAGGACAATGTGGTTGAAGAAGACTGTTTTTGTTTTCAAAGGTGACTCTGGAAATTGGACCCACTTAATGAATGTGTTTTTTTTTAATAATGGTAGTAGAAAAAATTGGCTAAATCCTCTTTAGTGACATAGTAGGTCTTTCAAAAGTAAGTAATCTTTATTTTAATACAGTCTCATTCGTACCTATGTGAAAATGAAGTCTTATGTATAAATGTTCTATTTTAAAAAGTTTAGGCACTTGCTTTTATGTCAGTTTTGGGACGTCCATTATTAGTTTTTGCGTGGAGCTTTTGTTGTCAGAAATATTAAGCTTTCTTTGAATGTAGGTACCTTTTAGCTTTATCTAGACCTGCACTGCTGAGTATTAGTGGGGTATATGTACATCTTTTTTGTAGGGTTCCGTACTCAAAGGGTAAAAACAGGACTTTTTCACTATCACTTCGCTGATTGTCCGCCCGGCTGTTTTCAGGCTCTATCTAAAAAGCCGCCAAAGCTAGACAATAAAAATTTTCAAATGTCATTTATTTCTGATGCCGTTATAACAAAAAATACTAAAATCAAAATTAATTTTAACTAATTAAAAAACTAGTTACATATTTAAGGGGTCTCCCATACAACAAACGCGATTTTTTTCGTGTTTTTGTTCGATATTGAACTCGTCCGACTCGCATTTTTCCCGTTTTTTTTTGTTTTTGCTTGTTGTCTTGTGTGTGCACAACAAAAACTAACATGAGTAGACTCGAACCAATTGATTCCTGAGCGGTAGAACCTATTAACAGTAAACGTCATACATATTGTAATTTACTCCACTCTAAAAAGGAAAACTTCAATACGTTTATATGTAGTGACAACGTCCTGCGGTGGGTCAGAAATCAATTGGCTCTGTTTTCGTTTGTTTTGTTTGTTTTTGTTAGAGTTTGCGGTGTGCTATCCAGCACCCCAAGTGTCGTTAATTAAAACACGAGTTGACTCTCAGTTTGTTCACGACAATTATTTGTGTAACGTGCCGCTAGGTGGCGCTGTCTCAGTTCCCATACAAATTACGTATATTGCGTATTAACGCAGACGAAAGTGCCTCGTGTTTTGATCGCAATGACGACACTTTGAGTACAGCACCAAAATGCGAATCGAGGATGCAAGAGCTCCTCGGTTTCAACGAGAGGTGCCACATAAACTCCCGACACAGACAAGTCTGCATTTCCTCTAGATGCAAGAACCAGAGTCCGTTTGGGTACAAGCTTTTTAACAATTTATCTACATACCAAAGACTTACGGTCGATTCCAAGAAAAGTGGCACCGTAACTTGTAATTCTGTTTTTGAATAGAATGTCTGCTAAAATACACAATTTTCAGCTATGTTATAATTTTTTTTTTGGTAGATATAAAACCCTGATCGAGGCCTAAACATTATTTTTATGTAGATGTTATACTTAATTAAAAAAAAATTAATACTACCCTAATTCACTGTAACCTGGCTTGTCCAAACGTGACACTGTTATAGATTTAGCTCTATGAATTATTCTTTTGTAGTTTTATTTACATAAATCATCATTTTATGTAAAAAACAGCCTGTTACATTATAGATTATATGCTGCACTTGCTAAACATATGATTAATAAGCACAAATTTTCAAGTTCAAAGTTTGTCCAGGGATATTTTCACTGTAACCTGTGTGTTCGCAGTAAGACACCTCACTCACACATGAGAAATGATATCCTGACCATAACAGACGCAAATCACGCGGTCAGTATTGGGCTAGCCGCCAAAGTGAACTCTTGGGGACACAGCGTTGCTGTGTGTGGTTGGCGAGCTTACGAAGTCCAAAATCTGGTGTTTGTAACAGGCATGTTCACTTTAACCTGGCTTGATTATTTCATAATATTGGTTGAGATTTTTATTGCTTGTAACGTTTTTAATTTGTATTATGGTATATCTTTCTATACTGAAAATAAAACTGTGATTGTATAAACGGTTTTTGAGAAAAAACCTAAAACGTCCCTTTTTCACTACAGTCTGAGTCACTTTAACCTGCCGTCGTTGGACAGGCTATTTAAATTTTTGTAATTTAAACCAAGTAGAAGCCGACAACATGCCAGGATGCTGCTGATCGGTGCCACAAATTGAACAAGTAAACGTGTTGCATGGTACAAAAAAGATAAAAAGGTTTAAAAGTCAGTTGTTATTAGTTTAAAAAATAAGCGACATGTACCGTAAATAGTAAGCAACTTTCTTTCTTTTACCTCACTTAAATTTGTATATACAATTACCTATTTCAACACTTCGTTAAGTAAATAAAATTATAGGTTCTGGATGATTTATTGATTTTTTTGTATGTGATTCACTTTAACCTGTCTGGTCAAAATTTCAATTCGGCATAACTCTTACATTTTTACAACAAATTCGTTCCCTCCAACAAATATGTTAGTAATGAGACATGTAAAATGACATTTTTCAACAAAAAAGGTCAAAAAGCAAAAAAAAAATTTTGCATTCACTTTAACCTGCCGGTGCCACTTTTCTTGGAATCGACCTTACACGACATCTTAAAGAGATTGGCTAAAATGGCGGCAATTGAATTCCACAAACAGTTGCGCATCGCCTTTCAACCCTACACCACTTACCTAATGCGTGTTCCAAATTTAAAGTACTTTGTTTTCTTCTTTCAATTATTAAGTATCTGTTTTCGAACATCGACCGCGTGTTCCAAATTTGAAATCAGTAGTTCGTTTTCATCTTTGAACCATCATCTGTTTTAAGATGTTCGAAATTTAAATGTACATTCGTCGACATCTACCTTGGCAAGATTTTAAGTAGTGCTTGGGGGTAGTGTGAGCTATCTTATCAGGAATACGTATGTTAATCCTCTGTCCATTCCAGGTGCCAGTGCTCTACGGAGCCGTGGTGGAAGGAGTAGCCACGTGTCTCTGCCGGCTTGCCTCCAAGAGTCTCGGAGCCCTCAACCCTCGCTTCGCATCCGCCATTGACTCCTTCATCGGAACCTCACTCGTCGTTGCTGGTAAATTCCATGAGAAGTACTCTTCAATAAAGCTGTGACTGTGATAGGCAGGAAATGCAGCATTTCTGACTATCGCTTCGTTTTTTTTTACTTACTGAGCAATACTAATTGCCTGTTTAGCACGGCAGGGTGTGAGCTGAATAAGCGAGATAGCCTACCAGTCGCTGTCTAACGAGAGACGTTAGAAAAAGACGCCAATTCTATTGCAAGCGGCTAACAACTCCGGCGAAATCTGCTGGATTCGTTTGACATTTGTGCGTCAGTAGCTTTTAGCTTTCTTTTATTTTTATTTCCTTTGGCAAAGGTCTGTCCTTTTACCCTCCACAAGTCTCGATCTTGCGTGATATCAGGCCAGTTTTACTTATGCATACACGTCCAAGTCGTCCCGCCATCTCCTTTTCAACTTGCCTCTACGTCGCTGACCATTCTCTCTACCAAGTGGCCGAGTGCGCTCACCTCTGTGGGTGCATGCGGCAGACGACTTCCACCCAGTCTTATAGTTGATCAGACAAAAAAAATGGTTAAAGCTAAATGCTTAGCAAGACACTTACTTAGTTTTGACTGGAAAAACCTTGGCTGGGAACTTTGCTTTATGGCCTTAAGCCAAATGATTCTAGATGAAATAACGGCTCTTACGAAAACAATTTCAAGGACTATTTGCGATTTATTGAAGTATTATCCAGCTATTTGGCTACAATCTAGTGACAGGAAGGCTGATATTACGTTTCTTTGATAGATAGTCCGTAGATATATAGTCCATCTCGCAAACGACTAATCTCGTGCCTTCCGTGCTCTTCAGATCAGGAGCAATATTCTGTATTGCAATAACTAATCCGCAACGCATTAAGGTAAATGTACCAATGCTCGACGCCTCAACGCCCAGTAGACGACACCCACCTGTCACCTATCTTACTGTGACATAAGGTTGCAACTGCCGTGTATTGGGTCAGTGTCGAGCATTGGTACATTTACCATTTATGTAGTTTTCTGTAATACAACTAAATCCACCGTCGCCAACATTACGACCGCGACCAAGACAAATTTCAACCCCAATTTATGTCAGACATCGTAAAGCAAATCTACACCGCGTCACTGCCTACAATCCACATGACTAACCCCGAAACAAATTTACTTTTATGTCGCTTTAACCCACACCATTCGAGTAAGTTGAAACTGCAATTAACTTAAGAGAAATTGGATCAGGAAAGTTAATGTTTTAACTTCTTAGCAGTTAAAGGGCTCACTGTGAACAGTGGTGCGTGAAATACGGGCGACTGTTGCTCAGATTCCCTCTGGACTGCATGCAGGGCGACCGATATTTCAGTCCATCTCTTTTACTCTGATTTCTACTCTTTTTGAGAGAAAGAGACACTGGACTATTGGCCGACCGAAAGACCAGCTTTTTCCACGTTTTTATCATAAGGTAGTAAAACACTATATTTAATCAAGAACTCGAAATACGAGAATGAAATCAACTAGATTCTAATGCTTCTACAGCAGTGCTTACTTAAAACAACTACTAAAAGTATTTTATAATGTTTGTACATTCCATACATATTCACACATTCTGAAATACGTATTTTATATCGCTAATAGCTTTTCATGACGGACAAAATACACCACCAACAGACATATTCATAAAATAACGTGATCTGTTTGACAATATATATAAAAAAAAACAATGAAAATGAGAGTAGTTGTGCTCAGATGTAGCTGCACCCTTGTGTCACGTCGTTGAACTCGTAATGATATTAAATGGATTAAAATGACGCACAATCTTTTTTTTAAGAATTTATAATTTTTACATCTCTCTAGTTCCTCCTAATGACTGGACATGGCGCAGTCGGTAGGATCCAAACCATACATTTTACCACCCCACTGCAACAATGGTTACATTTAAGTACCAATTTGTTTCTTGTATTATTTTAACGTTTAACCATCTGGTTACCCCGAATTTGCTAAACGTGGCACTGGATTTTTGAATTCATGTGCTCTGCCTACCCCTCTTGGGAATACAGGCGTGAGATTATGTATTATGTATGTATGTATGTATTATTTTATTAACATACAAAGGCAACCTCATTTATTTCGCAACACCAAAAAGATTCAGTAAAATTATTAACGGCGCTTGAGACTAACTGTCTTTTGACTCTTCTAATTATACAAAGACAGCCATTATGTCCTGTCGCTCTTTATTTAATTTATTGACAATTTTGCCTACTGACTTGAATTTTGACTAAGAAAACAAGCTTTTTTATCTGTTACCTACACCCACTACCATTACCCACCTACTGATGTGCAAAGGGAAACTTTCCGAAATCACGGAAACTTGTGGGAACTTCTCACAACTTTGTATGAGGATTAAAATTTTCCGTTTCTTCAGTTAATATTTCCCAGAAACTTCCGAGAACTTTTTCAACATTCCAGAAAGTTTCCGCAACTTGCACACCTGCACCCCACTCATCTCAGTTCTCATATTGCAGGGGTCCTGGCTAGACACACGGTATTCGTCTACCGCTATCAGGACAATTTAAGTGCCAATGCGGACCTAAGCGTGTCCATCTTTTGCAAAGTGCATTTAGGAAAAGGTACACAGTTTAGAAAATTTAATGTCCACTAACGTCATCTTCATGCTTTAATTGTAAATAGTCAACGCATGGTTGGTCACGCTTCATGTCAGTAAAGTATGGTTCAGTTTTTGAGGCGCTCTTAGAATTTAAAGCAATTAAAAAACACCTTGGCATTAAAAACAAAAAAAAAACCAATACGCTGTTGTGTCGTGGTCATGGAGGCATCCCTAGTAAATTTACATATGCCAGATTGGTGGTAGAAAGAAGAGAAACCAATGACGAAAGTGCAGAATGTGGTTGATACCATAAGCAAATGGGTGACTTGATCGTAAGCGACTACCATCGGCCATGGACATCATAAATGCCAATCAGACTGCAGATGGCTTTACAACCCAGAGTAGAGAGTAATACCTACCTCATGTGACAATATAATTGTCAAAATAAAAGCGGTAACGATATCTTAATAGGCTGTAAAATTGTCTACTTCTTTGGATAATGTTGACCTGTTTGAATTTAAAACATGTAGCTTGCCTGATGCGTTTTTCATCGATGACTTCCGTGTAAAGCCAAACGTTGGAATCGTTAGATACTTATTTTAGTACAAGTTATAATTTAATAGATATTGCTTGAGATGTGCCTTGTTAACTAAATCATACTCCAGCATTAAATAGGACGCATTCGCATTAGCATTCGTTTTTAGTTTCATTACCACCAATATTGCACACTGCTAAACGTTTAGGTAAATCAATTCAAAGATCCGTCTCTAAAGACTTTCCTCAAAGTTTCTTGATGTACTTGAGAGATCCTGTAGTGTCTCCAACAACTCAAACAATTCTCTCCTTCCAGCCTTTGACTACTCCGGCGGTTACTTCAACCCTGTGCTGGCCACGTCTCTTAAGGCTGGCTGCGATGGCCACACTCTACTTGAACACGCTGTGGTCTACTGGATTGGAGCCTGTGCTGGGTCCATACTCTCAGTCTACCTCTATAAGTTGCCCGCCATCCAGAAGTACTTAGCCCCCGCTACTACCGAGGTCAACGGAGACAGCATTTGGGGAGACAAAGAGGATTAGATTAAATCCTAACCGAAAATTATCGTGACGCCTGATGCTAGTCAATGGGGGTCGGTGTTGGTGTGGACTTTTTGAGATTGTTTGCGCACAATATTTAAAATGGGATTAAAGAGGTTTCTAAACATCAGGCTACCGGTTGCCTTAAGTGTGGAAATTATTTGCGAAAGCAGTTGTCTCTGATGACACGTAAATATTCGAACGTTGTCAATTTTATCCCAGATTACGCAAAGTTTCTGTGGTATAGCGATAACATGGAGCTTAAAAATAGTCGTGGACAAAGAAATGGTACGGTTTTCTTAGAAAATAATATGGAATCTGACCGTTCATTGTTTGTGACCGTAGTCGCCGGCAACAGCAAGCTAGCAAATCATATAAATATGAGGAAAAGAAGTTGAAATTTAACTTTATAAACTTGTTTGTCGACGATATTTATTGCCCACTATGTTGCGGAGCTATATTATCATAAAGATAAATTGTAGTCGATTAAACTGTATTCCAGGGTAGTCAGACGATATGATATTTTCTTTGTCTACTATAATAATAAAAAATATTTAATATTAATACTTGGCAACATGCAGCCCCTCATCAATTGCAGCTTAAATCTTTAATTGACGCCAGCAAGTTGTAATTTAATTTCACGGCAAAAGCAAAAGCAATAACAAATCGGATTGTTTTTTGTTAAGAAAGCTATTATTATATTCGGGTCTTAATTGCTAGGACCCATGTCGCGGTCCTTAATTACGGGGCGTACTTATTACAACCCTTAACGTCTACCCTTTTAATGTGTGAGGAAATCTCATTTATCGTTTTATATTTGGTATCTGCCTGATAGAAAATCATAAACACGTTTTTACACACACTTTTGATTTTGGAAAACGGTCTTAGAAGTAAACATACGCCAGGCGATCTCAATTAATCTCAAAAAACTTTAAAATGCGACACAACGGCCGACCCTTAGGTTTTTTAATTTTATATCCAACGATTAAGAATAGTTAAGTGGTCCTTCCGAAAATATAATAAGTGCTACGTACTCCTGTTGTAAATAAATATTAAATGTTTTAATTATTTGTTTTGTTTTATTTAAAAAAAATCGTGAAACCGTAGTTAACATTAGGTCTTAAATGTACTTACATAGGTATTGCAGACTAAATACAATAATAAGTAAAGTATAAAATATAGATAACTGAATTGATATCGGTTCTTCTTTAACTTCACCATCGAAAAACTCTTCCCGACTAAGTAAATTCAACTCACTGGCCTCTTTCTCAATTAACTGAATTTTAATATCTGCTACCGACCGACCTTTCTTTTAAGAAAGGTGTTGGAAAAAGTGCTCCACCACTTTTTAGGTACCTTACTCACGAAAACGATAAAAAACTTAAAAGTATAGTCGTGTACATTTAAAAGGTTTCCGTATTAAAGAAACGTTTAGTGGAAACGTCCATTTGTTCACAGCGTACGCTGTAATTTGAAATAACTTAAAACGTCGTCCGAATAAAACGCTCGCGTCGCCATTCACAGAAAACGCATTAAGTAAATTCAACTTCACTCTGATAATTACGAAATATAAAAGCTGAGATTCAGTGTTAGAATGTTAATGTGTTTGCATTTATCACGCAAATGTAAGTGGGAAAACTGTAGAGATCTAATTCTGATTTCTTTGTTTATCCAAAATGGATGTGCCTTGGACAGTAGAAATGTGTCAAGCGTGGATACACTATCGGGCGATGCGTCTTTATTAGAATGTGTGGTGGATCTCACTCAAATAACGGTCATATTTGCACCGACATTACTCATTCTAGAAAACAAGAAAAATTACAAAGATGATGCATTTTTCAACAAACTGATTGAGAAGTTTGCAAGCGAAAATCTCGCCATTACCATCCAGGATCAGGATAATTATACTGTTAGTCAAAATGACGGCGCGTATGAAGGAAACGTTATCATCATAGTTCATTTTGAAAACTGCGAAGAACTCTCCAGATTTGACATCAAATACGTCAGCAAAAGAGTGAAATATTTAATGATTATTTCAGATTATACTCAAGATTCCTTCGAATTCTTACAGAAATTCGGACGCAAACATATTAACCGTGATGTCACCTTTATTCTTCGAGATCCAAGCGGACAACGCCATAACATAGAAACATTCTTACCTGTGGTCGACGAAGTAACGTGTAAACTGGTGGAAAAAGTCAAACCGACTGGAATAAACGCTTGCAGAAACGGCTCTTTGGAAACTGACGTGGTATTCCCAGACGAGGTGAAAATAGACTTAAAGAAATGCATATTCAGAGTTGGTATGGCTACAATGTTTCCGTTTTCTAAAATACCGAATAAAGAGATGTTAAATAATTACGATTTAATAAAGGACATTGAAGGGTCAGATGTTGAAATAGTTAAAATAATCGCAAAGAAATTCAATGCAACGATCGAATGGCGGTATTTACGTAGAGATGAAGAGAACCCCTTTACAGAAACAGATTACGTAAAAGTCATTACAAACGGAAGCTTAGAACTTTGTGCTGGTGGTCTTTACAATATTTACGGGGAATTGGTGTCCTATTCAGGCATTTATACCCGACAAGCTGTTATATGGATTTACGCCGTCCACAGATCTAGCAGGTCTTGGAGCAAATTAGTGCGTCAGCTGCACGGGATGTACCTATTTTTATTTTTTTACGTAGCTTACTCCAGTTTGTCTTATTTGATTCGGAAATACGACTGCAAAAGACCATCTCTGAGAAACATCTTGTTTTATAGTTGGGGCGCTCTGATTAGCGCAGCATCTTTAGACAAACCGACGTCAATGAAACACAAAATACTAGATCTATTCTATATGATATTGAGTATTTATTTGGCAGCATACATGAACATTCAGTTGTTCAGTTTTCTCACAATCGACGGCCCTTCATTGATGTTCAAGACAAACGACGACATTGTCAGCTCTGGTCGAACTCCTTTCTTGAATCCTAAAAACAAGTTGTTCGTACAAGAATCGAATTACTTAATTTTTGCTAATACCTCAGAGGATTGCGCTAACTTTTATGATTGCTTTGAGAAAATAATCACATTCAATGGTTTAACGATCATCTTGGATGAATATTTCTACACTTTACAAGCGGTGACAGCTATTAACGACGAAGCAAGAGTCCTAAGAGCAACACAGAATATAGTCACCATCTACCAAGAAATGTTGATCAGGAAAGACAGTCCCTTAGTTGTGGGTATCCAAAATATCATCAAGAGACTTTTCGAGGCTGGTGTTTGCCAGCAGTTGTTTAAAGAAGCGATTGGTATAACGGTGGTGGATAAAGCGCAGACGGCTAATAAAAATGCCATCAGTAACAGCTATAGTTGTGAGTCGGGGTGTGCTATCACCCTGACGCAGGTTGCTGGTGTGTTTTATGTGTGGGGTGCCGGCTGCTTGCTGTCTCTGTGTGGCGTTGTCATAGAAATAATTTGGAATAGGAGTAGAGTTCATTGGAAATTTAAGTACGAAGTGTCTTTAGATCGTTCACACAGTGATTAATTATTTCACCAAATTCGACGTAAGTACTCTTCAGTCAAGACTTTGAGGCGCAGCGCAGACGACAGAGTTTTGTGCGATCGAGTCTGCGCAGCAATAAATTGTCTGAATGGCGCGGTGACAGTTTCCACGAAACTCTGAATGGAAATTCCTGGAAGCTGTCACCGCGCCATTCAGACAATTTATTGCTGCGCAGACTCGATCGCACAAAACACTGTCGTCTGCGCAGCGCCTCAGGCATACAAATATTACGCCTGTATTCCCAAATGGAATAGACAGAACTATGAATGACTACTTATCGTTTTGTAGCCACAATAGTAACAGGTTGATAGGCAATAATAGTGACAGATTGCTAGCCTTTCGCCTAAAATTTACCCTAAATGTATTTCCTTAGTCGCCTCTTACGACATCCACAGCAGAAATGGAGAGGTGTTATTCTTAACCCGACTCTACACTGTACCGAAATTATTAACTTTTATTCAGTGGTTGATACTCAATTAAACAAAGTGACTCGGTTGAAGTCCGTTATATATTTACTGAAGTTTCATTAAGTGTCCTAATTTATCTCGTGCTTCATTAAAAAAGGAAAAAGATTAAAATATCTCCCTGATGAAGTTTAAAGAAAGAATCCCCGACTCGGTTGGTATTCGGTTAATTAAAAAGTTTTCCAGGTTCTGCAAATGCCGGTTTGCTTCTTATTTTAGCGTATCTATGTAACGAGTGTCTTTTATTACAAGCTTTTATTTAGCTTCATTTGTCCCGATGTTTGCTTATTTGTCTGTAAAAATAAAAAAATAACTTGCAAATTTGATCCACTTCCCGGTTACTGATTGAGCTGGAATTTTGTTCACTTGTGTAAATCGGATGACAATACAATTTTCCCGTGGTGGATTTCTGGTGGCCCAGCCGGGACTGTCTCCGATGGAAGACACTCTTCAACGGCTGCTCTGATTGACTTGAAATCTGTTGCACAAAATCTTGGATGGATGACAAAAAGTAGGTACAGTAAAAAATATATCGAAAATTAAATTTTTGTTGGTTAGGTTATTAATTTACGGGTTCGCGCGAACTTTAGGTAGCATTTCAACCCTTCGTAACCCTTTTTTCGCATAAAAAAGTAGTCTTTATATCCTTTTCTCAGTCTCTAGAAGTCTCTCTAAAAATCTCTAGAAATATCTAGAGTCTAGAGTTAGAGATCAGGGATGGCTCGCTCACTCGCTCACTCGTGGCAAACTCAACACGCAAAAAATAGTTCAGGCACGCCAAATGATATAGACACATCTATCCGAGACGAATTTATGTAGATTCTAGACAAATTCTTGTACCTAATTATTATTTTTTAAGAAATCGCATTTATAACTCAATACCCTCTAACTTTATTTTTGTTTCATATTAAATAGACGCGCCACAGCTTATAATACCTACTGTGGGAAAGACTCCAATAGAGAGATCTCTCTCCTGCAAATGTTATGCCTGGAGACCAAAGTCCACAGAGAGGAAGTTGGAAGTTGTATTTATGCAGTCGTTCGTCGAAACTTCGTTAGCGTGATGTAGGATCGTTTTAGTTCGGCTATTCGACGCAAGTGGCGCTGGGGCGCTACAATACCATTTGTTTGGTAAAAAATGGCACGTCATCATTAAAGATTCGCCATCCCTGCTCTAGTTTATTTGTGTACCAAATTTCATCAGTTTTCGCGTGAAAGCGCAACAGACAGACAGAAAGAGTTACTTTCGTATTTATTTATAATATTTAGTAAGGATGAAACGAAACGTATTCGCCATTAGTGTTCCAAAATTGGCAGTAAAGACGAATAATTTGAACAAAAGTACTAAATCTTGTATCTAAGTATTCTAAGTAATACACTTAAGTGTACGAACGTTGTAATCCATAGTCTTCATTCTGCGTAAAGAAAACACTGTTACTCGACTAAGAGCTAATGGGCTTTTCATGTTATTTTTTTCCAACAAATAATATGATTTATGTCTAGAAAGAATAAATTGTTATACTGGGCAATGTAGGTTCTGCCGTCGTAAGTAGGTCATTTATACGAGTAAATAAAGATATTAATACAATTTTTAACCGACTTCTAAAAAGGAGGTTCTAAATTCAGCTGTATTTTTTACTATGCCCATAACTTCTATACGGGTGCACAGATTTCAATGGTTCTTTTTTGTGTGTTGATAGCCTGGGGACAGGAGTCAACAGAGAAAAAGTCTGATCTTGTATTTAAGCAACCGATACAAAACTCCGTCGTCGCCTTGTAGAATAGTTTTTGACAGCTGAAGATGTATGTAACGTTTATAGAAGAAATTCTATTACACGATGATAAATGGCGCTAGACTGCCTACGTGAGTGTTACAATAGTACATAATATGTTTAATTATGTAAGAAGTTCGGATCAGATTTTAAATTTCTTTACCTTCTAATATAAAAACGATTTAAAAAAGCGCTTAAGTATTTACAGAAAATTGGAACGCTTTTCAATTGCAGTGTTCATATTTCGAACAGTTTTGCCGCGATTTTATTAGTTCGAATTTTAAATTGGATGGATTTTCCATCGATAAGGCGCGATCCAATCATACTCGCTCGGGTTAACAAAAATATGACTTGACCAAAATAATGTCTAACGAATTGAATTAAGGTTTAAAATGTTACATAGGACTGGCTGGAGTATTGTTCTTGTACGTAAGTTTTTTTTATGATTATAAACCTGTAGACTATAGAAGTAGTCGCAGCATCCGCTCGCTTTTTGTCGAACTGAAAACTAAATACCTAGGTACGAAAGTAAATGGAATGAAATTGCTGGAAATATTATTCATAGTGGACACAAGGAACTACAAACTTAAGAAAACAATTTAAACATAAAAACAGAGATGCAGAAAAATTGCCAAGCAAAAGCCTAAGATTACTGCTCAAATGAATATTTGTTTTGCAGATTTTTTACAGCTGTATACAAGACATACAGAATGTGCTGTGTCTCAAGAGGTCACAATTAATAACAACAGAACGGTGACCCAGCCGGTCATCGTCAACAAAGACCCCAACCCATTATTCCAAAAACGAAGTCGTCCGACGCCTCAAGCGCGGCGAAAGATTACCACACCCTTCAAACTGGATTATCTCTTCAAAAGACGAACTCAACCCTCATCATCACGCACTCAACCACAAAGACTAACGCCACATCCATTTCCCGTCTTCTCCACCACTCCGGATCTTCACACTGTAATACCGACACCTCAATCGACGCCCGTCAATACCGGCGTCATGAGGAATTCCCGTAGACCGACATCATCCAAGCTCGCTGTCACAACCACTTCAATGACAGATCCCCTCGGAGGGATACAGCCTACACCTCATCCGCCACCAGCGCTAAGAAAAAACTCTGATGAGTCGAAAGAATCGGAAGAATCCATGGAGTTCCCCAACCCATATAATTACGAAGGCTACTATTACGACAAAGACTATTTCAAGTATTTCCAGTCCTACTACGCAGATGTCGGCGATGTAGGCTTTCAGTTTAAAGATCCGCGAATACCACGACACCACACACTCTTCGGGGCAGCTTTGGTAATGAAACAGGTCCCTTATGTGTTGGATAAGATTTTCTTCCCAAAAGATGTCGAAGATCGAAAATCTAGTATAGTTGTTAACGACTTCCATACCCAGACCATTAAGCTTGACCTATTTGGTCCATTTCCGGCTCGCAGACAGTCAAAACGTAAATCAACCAAGAAACCAGGCCGTAAACTCCGAACGCAGCGCCCAATTCTAACAAAAACTACTCCCAATTTCAAGTCTAAATCCAAAAACATCGAGTCCAAGCTTTCAGAGTATGAACCCAACTATCAGAAAAGCGACTCCCAATACAACGTCAAAAATAAATTTGCGCAGAGCGCAAAAAGAAAGTCTGAAAACAAAAAGATCCGATCAACGCCTTCGGGTGATGGTTCGAGTGATCCTGAAGAGGATGAGAGCTCTAGTACGCCGGAATTATCGGAATATAGGTCAATTAAAAAGAAACGACCTGGGAGGCCACGGAAAAGACCGAACAAAATTAGAAGGCTTCTTAAAATGCTCAGGAATATACGAACGTCAGGTTGGGATGCTGCTATACAGAGACTTGGGCGAGCGCGCAAACCGTCTAAGGTAACGCCCAGGTTTAAACCTCGAAAGAAGAACCGTGTTAAGCAAAGGAGACGTTACAATGAAGTCGGCAAGACCAAAAGTTCTCCCTCAATCATTTCATACTACGCATCCAAGGTCGACCAATCAGATGCATCTAAATATAGCAAAGAAAAACCAAATGTAAGAGGTATGGATAAAAATTACAACGTCAAAAACTTCCAATCTGTTCTTTCATATTACGCATACAACGATGGCGACGACGGAGAACAGCAAATGAGTTCAAGATCATCCATAAAAATTAGACCTACAACTAGTTCCAAAATCCAAATGCAACCAGTCCGGAGGCTAAACGAAAGAGGTATTATGCCAAACCCATTTTGGAACGTCGCATCTCCCCAAGATCAGTCTTATTTCAGCTCACAATATCAAGGACCTACATTACCCGTTCCTAGCGTTATGGATGACCTTCAGTTCAGCCCAGAAGGATTGAAAATCATTAACACCTACAATCTTCCTGAGCCCACAGTCAATGCCGAGCGTTTACACGAAAACGGCCATAAATTTGCGCTTCAGATGCCTTCCCGAGAATCTTATATGCCAGGAGCAGCAGTTATGGCTTTGGCCCCGGCGGTAAACTTCTTAAGAGATGTATTAAGAGGGTAATTGATAGTTATTCAATAGTTGGCAATGATAATTAGTCGAGCCAAGAATGTTGGACCACTTAACCTCAAACATAAAATAAAATGAAAATATTGAATAACCAATGTTTTACAAAATTGTACCTTTGCCGCGTTTACATTTGAAATAACTTTCAGCGATTTTATTAGTCTTAAATCTAAATCGAATTTAGTTTCGATAAGGTAAGTATAGGTTGTTTGAATTTTTGAACTTTGAATTTTGATAAGGACTAGGTCTATTGAGACGGCGTGCCCGTTTTTTATAATTGTAACTTATTAGAATACAAATTTATTTTGGAAATGTTTGACGCAGTGCAAAACATTTAAATCAGAATGACTTTTGTGATTCGTTGGATATTTTTTGTTGTAAGTAAGTTTATTTTTTCATTTTGTAGATAGTAATATACATATAGTACCTACCTTGTTTCTTGCTTCCCTATAATATGGGTAATAAACGTAGATTTGTAATTAGCTTACATTATATTGCAAGACTATAAACGAATTAAAGGAGTTAATAAGTTGAAACCCATGAGATTTTCGATCAAATTTCAAATCTTATTTCAAAAACTTCTTCACTGTTTTGGCTGTGGTTATCAACTACCACAAAAAAACACGCAAAAGCGCGGCAAAATCGAAGTATCCTTTCTAGAGGATCGTAAGATAAACGTCCCTGTGCTCGACACTAACCCAATACTTGGCACTTGCAACCCTATGTCATAGTAAGACAGGTGACAGATGGGTGTCATCTATTAGGCGTTGAGGCGTCGAGCATTGGTACTTTTACTTTATATACAGAGAGACAAAGAGACATTGGCTACAAACGAATGTTCGAAAAAAAGTTTAATTTTCAGATTTCGTACAGCTCTGCACGAAACAGGTATCATGTGCCGTGCCTCTGCGTATAATTACAATGACAGCCAAGGGGCCGTTGACAACGTCCCGCCCGCCCATCGTCAACATAATCCCTGATCAGGAACCTCTCATCGAAGGCAGGAGGCGGCTCACACCAGTCCCGCCGCCAAAAATTCAAAGATACTCGGACCTCGAGCAAGACGAATCCGACTCAAGCTCAGAAGAATTCCCCAACCAATACAACTACACTGGATACTATTACGACAGATACTATTACAAATATTACAGGTCTTATTTCATGAACGACGGCGACGCAGGCTTCCAGTTCAAACATCCACGGTACCCCTACGGACACACTGTCTTTGAACCCGCACTAGTCATGAAACAAGTCCCATATGCGTTCAAAGAAGTCTTCTGGCCCACAAATGCAAAACTCCGGTTGTCTAGTATAATTGTCGATGAGATGTACACACAAGTGGTAACTGTGGATCTATTTCCTGTACTACCGGTAAGGAGGCAAGGCCAAATTGTGGATCACAAGTTTCCCAAGCTAACAACGATGCTCAGCCCCCAAACGCGACATATCCAAAGAAGCTATCCTAACAACAATGGTAAAAGATCCATGCTGTCGTATGCGTCCAATAAAGAACGAAAAGATGACTTAAATTATGCTAACAGAGCAAAAAGTGAAGGTGATGATAAAACTAAAAACAAACAATTTCCATCAATGCTTTCATATTACGCTTACAACGAGAATGAAGATGGAGGGTCGAAACACAGTGGATTTGAGAAGAAAGGACCAAGAGATAGACTCAATAAGCAGATACCAGATTGGAGGCTATCTGAACCGACTGAGCGTACTAGTAGATCCCAGACTAGCGACTTTGGGACTCAGGATCACATTAATCCAAGAACACTAAGCGGTGACATGAAACCCGTCTATATGGAGTGGAACCCCTACGACAGCCAGCCAATTTTCAATGTGAAGCGTACAAAGAACAAAATACCAAGAAACAGTCTCGAAAACCAGATGCCTGGTAGGAGGCTTCTCGAGCCGATGGAGAGTAGACCGCAGGCTTGGGATTTAGGGGGCCAAAACACTGAGCCGCCGCGACTTAGTCCTCGAACACAGAGCGACAGCTTGACACCTTTCATAATGGGATGGAATGGCGAAGAGAGTCGACCGGGGTATATTCCCGAGCATCTAAAGAACCAGATGCCCCATAGAAGGGTTCTTGAGCCGATGAATAGTAGATCCCAAGCTTGGGACTTAGCAATACAAAAATCTGGGTTCCCTCGATTTGCTCCCCTTACTTCACCAGCACCAGGCCAGAGCGATATTATGGCACCTTCCTTATGGTTTGGCCAACAGAGTACTACGAAGTCTAATGCCCCGGGGTCTCCAGAGTCGCGAGTAGAAGCTATGCGGCGGTTAGTTCAATTGCCTCCGAAGAGTGATCTCATAATTGTGACAGAATCACCATATGCATTGGATGTACCGGGAGCAGCAGCGCATGCCTTAGCCCCAGCAGTGTCTTTCATCAAGGGTTTATTTAAATAGGTAAAGTAACAGAACATGAACTGAAACTAACAATTTTACGCCAAAGATCAAATACAACAACTACATTACTAGTTACCTCGCTAAAAGTGGCATCGATTGCAACTATTTGTGAATTGTAAGACATTAAAGTTACGCAAATGGAAAATGGAAAGAATAAATAATATTACGGGACACCACACTTTTTATTGGTTTTAAGCGTATCTAAACGGAAAATAAAGTTTTTTATGATGTTGAAACTTGGAATACTTACTCTAATTACACGATTTCTAAGGTGAGGATGCCATGTATTTATAAACACATCGTCGACATACCCAGTAAACATCACATCTACAAAGTACAAACATACCCTATGATAGGTAGAACGTATTTGATTATATTTGGACATAGCCACGCGGCCCATTGGCTTGATTGGTTTGTTCGTTTAATTAAATTTGACGGAGGTACGTTGGAACGTGTACCTAAGTCCACGGTAAGCAGCAGAAGCAGATCCGATGTATTTTTATTCTTCTGGGTACTAAACCTATCTCCATACATACATACATATAATCACGCCTGTATTCCCAATTGGGGTAGGCAGAGCATGCGAAACGTGACATAGACAAAACCATGATTATGACTATATCAGTCTTCCCAGCCACTTCTAGCATAATTTTATTTTAAGTTTGAAAAGAGATGGAATATGTGTGTGTAATAGTGTCAACTATCGCCATTCCACATCGAAATACCAGTGTAGTCGTTAAAACGCTGAGAGGTAGGTGTAGGCATAAAATATTGATAGGTACAGCAGTCAATCTCTTTTATGCTATCTCCACTTTACTCGTGATGTTGAACGAATTTAGACGAATAAGTACGATAGTATAGAAAGCACTTCGGCTTTCCTCGTCAAACTTCGCTTCGTCTCGGGCGAATTCCATTTGCTGTCTAATTTTGAGCCCGAGTCAAAGGGCCCAATGAGCTCATCGCAAAATCGAATAGAGAAGAGTCACACTTCGTACTCCGCCGGAGTTAGCCTAGGAACGAGTAGTGTCAAATCAAATCAAATCAAATCACTTTATTTTGCATAAAATGTTGTACAATAGATGGAATAATTTTAATCAGGGTCACACATTTTACCAGCAACTGTGGAAGACCCAGCTTTCGGCAAGGCGCTTGCGAGATAGATGACACCTGTCCCTGTCTAACTAGAGACGTCAGAAAGTGACCGGTGAATTCTAAAAAACTAAAACCGAGTGTCGTTGCCATCGGTACCTACAACTAGTCATTCGAATATGCAATGTGCATCTGTACAAGCAATAATGGATAGCTTTTTCAGTCCAACGGATGAAAATATTTTTTGGCAATTTTAGCATGAAATTAGCGTGACTAGTTATCTAACTCCATTATGGGCAAAACAATTGTGATTTTCCCTTATAATTATCTGCAGGGTAATTGGATAATTACACCAAGGGTGGTAATGAAACAAACGATATTTTTAACCGACTTCAAAAAGGAGGAGGTTCTCAATTCGACCTAATTTTTTTTATTTTTATTTTTATTTTTTTTTATTTTTTTTTGTGTGTATGTTACTCGATATCTCGAAAACCCGTGGACCGATTTTCAAAATTTTTTTTTAATCGAAAGGGTATATATAACTCGAAATTGGTCCCATTGGCACGAAACCAGGATCTGATGATGGGATCTTGGAGGAATCGAGGGAACTCTTCAAATTTTATATGGAGATGTACGGCGTTTTCGGTAATTTGTTGATGAAGTCAAGACTTTACATTCAGTAAACAGAATACTTTCAAAATATTGCTAACTAGCTGTGCCCGCGACTCCGTCCGCGTGGAATAGTGACAAATTTCCCCCGTTTTTTCTACATTTTCCACTGTTTCTTCGGTCCTATTGGTTGTAGCGTGATGTGATATAGCTTAAAGCCTTCCTTGATAAATGGTCTATCCAACACAAAAAATATTTTTCAATTCGCACCAGTAGTTCCTGAGATTAGCGCGTTCAAACAAACAAACAAACTCTTCAGCTTTATTATATTAGTATAGATTTGAAGTCGGTTTTTTTTTCTTTATAATTATTTTAATAACAAAATGCATCAATGCTGGGCAAAGGCCTACATTTAGACAAATAAATGTGCATTGCTCCCGTGCGAAGCTGGGGCTGGTCGCTAGTGTAAAATAAACACAACAATCACAAAACGAGATAAAAGAAAAACAAAAGACGTTCTCAATGTAATTCAAATTAACAGAACTGAACCTACCTACACTTTAGAGTATTTGTGACTTTGTTAAAAATTCATACCCCTGAGACACGTCTTCAGAGGAACTCGGCAGACTTTCCCGTAACTTTAACACCAGTTAAGCATTCGGCTTATCCTAAATTAAAAGCAGAAGTTACAAATTCCGATAAACTAATTACAGTTTAAACTTTGCTGAAAATAAAACAGAAAACAAGCCGACCGGGGTTGATTTCTATTGGCTTTTTAATTTTAAAGTTTCGGATTGTATGAATTAAAGATGAGGTGCCGCGGCCATTTGCATTTTGCGCTAATCGTTGCGGTAAGGCGTAAGAATGTCGGGTTTGGGACAACCCTGTCAAAATAACAATTGATAATTTCGTGACAAGTTGACGAACTTTCACACCACTAGTGTCCGACCGAAGCTTCGGCTTCGGCTTCGGCCACCTTCGGCCAAAAAAAACACCTCCGGCCAAACCTTCGGCTTCGGCCAAAATTTGGCCGAAGCTTTGGCCGAAGCCGAAGGTTTGCAAGTTGTGATTTGAAATTAGATGAACGATGCTAGAGCGAGAGGGATAGTGCGCAACGCTTAGGCCGGCCACATACATACGGAATTTTTCTGATTCGGAATCCCGAATCAGACTTTCCGAACGCAGTCAATCCATACAAAATCAATGGACCGCCACACACATTCGGAAAAATTCCGTGCGGAATTCCGAACGGAAAGCTTACGAATGTGTGTGGCGGTCCATAGATTTTGTATGGATTGACTGCGTTCGATTTTCCGATTCGGAATTCCGAATCGGAAAAATTCCGAATGTATGTGACCGGCCTTAGCAGAACAGTGTTTCGCCGGCCCGATCGCATTACTTGCAGTTAATTACATAAATTACTGACAACACATAACATAACAACATAGTCACATTTGATTTAGAAGCGAAAACTGCGCATAAATTACTGCCTTTTTTTTTAATATTTGCAAATTCTCGTATTTCTTAGGGTCAACATGGGGTCAACACACCTTCGGCTTCGGCTTCGGCCGAAGGTTTTGATGAAAACCGATTAATCGGCTTCGGCTTCGGCTTCGGCCAAAATTGTACCTTCGGTCGGACACTACACACCACAGAATAATTGATACGTATTTACTATCAAACTTTGTATGAATTGATTTTTTTTGCAGGTCCATGAACTCTAGTAATTAGTTATTAATTTCATCATGTTTATTCTGTACAATAAAGAGACATACAAACATAAAGAGTTACATTTGTTGTTAACTCAAGACAATTCACTGTGTCTATTTTTTGAATCACATTCAATACAGACAGTTGTCTCAACAGACTCAATAATAATAACAAATACTTAGTGCTATTCCTATACATAATGGTATTCAAGAGACTAGATTACATTGAGCATCGTTTTCACTTTAGTTTTCTGAACGAACTTTACCCCACCACGATTTACCACGAGTTTCCTTCGAAAATTTGCTCCGTACAAGTGTTTTCAGGGATCCCCTTGGAATGCATAATTTTATTTAGACTAATATTGTTTCGCATAATTGATTTGGCATAATTTATTTTGGCATAACAGTACTTTCGCATAATAATACTTTGGCCTAGTACTTTTTTGGCATACTACGCTAAAAGCATAATTTAATTTGGACTAATATGTATTAGCCGAAAACACATTACGCATACTATTGTTTGGACTAATCATTATTTGGTATAAATGTCACTATGCATAATTTAAAAATTATTAGGTTAGGTTAGGTTAGTATGAAATCCAGGCGCGAAGCGCTTAAGCATCGCGGAATAGTTCGCAGACCACCATTGACATCGGTTAAGTTCTTAAATAATACATAAGTGTGCATAGCATTGGTATGAATAGCGATAATATTACTACGAGCCATTGATACAAAACTTTACTATTTTTTGGCATAATACTGTTATGCATATTGATATGATGCCATTTGATTATTATGCCTATTTGTGCTTATGCTTTAAGACATTAGTCTTGATGACAATTATGCTTCCTGTATTTATGCTTTTCAATGTTATGCGTAAAAAAATATGCGTAATGATGATTATGCAAAAAGCAATTTCGGCGAAAGGTGTTATGCGAAACAATATTAGTCTAAAAAACTTTATGCCTTCCAATAGAGAACCGTGTTTTCACATTCTCTAGAACGAATGTTTGCTCGATCAAAACGCTAAGTGGAAACGTTTAGGAAAGTATCTCGCATATCGTATAAACAGTGGAGAAAATACAAGCTAACAAACACTAGTGACGTATAAATAAGTATTATTAACGTAATAAATAAAGGGAATAGTGCCATATGCTGCAGCAACTACTCAGGGAAATAAGGGAATAATAGTGCTCTCGCGCCTACGCCGCTGTTCAAGCAAATAGGTCTAACGTAAGTTATTACAGCTATGATAAAACAAATGAAATGCGTCTAGGACCTTATTAAATGCGTTTATTCTTGGTGTTTTATAACCCGTATTTTTCCCGTGTGGTTGTACTCAAGTTCCGAGTCACTGTTACACCTTTTCAGTTATATTACATACATACATATCGTGACGCCTGTATTCCCAAGAGGGGTAGGCAGAGCACATGAATTCAAAAATCCAGTGCCACGTTTAGCGATTTCAGGGTAACCAGATGGTTATACGTGATATTGCAGTGACAGATTGCTAGCCCATCGCCCACAATACACTAACCCTTTCCCAGAGTCTTACCACACCCACGGGAAGAAAGGGGGAGGTGCTATTCTAACCCGGCGCTAGTTCAGTTATATTGAAATCTAAAATTTTGCTAGAAATGGCCACAAAACAGAATACTTTTTTTTGCTCTCTCTACCATATTTGAGAAAAAGGCGTGATGTTTACGGAGTTTTTTAAGTTGGCAGGTATAATAGTGACAGGTTTTTAACCTGTCGCCTAAAATGTAGCTTAGCCTATTTTGACCTCATACGACATCTACGAAATAATATTTCTATACAATATCTTACACCAAATCGCGGACGTTTTAGAAACAGGTCAGGTCAAGAGTACCCGAAACCGACGAGCATGTATGAGGAGATTGATGAATGTGGATGAAGCAAAAGAGGTATGTCAGGATCGTAGCGAGTGGAACAAAGTAGTCTCTGCCTACCCCTGTGGAAAAGAGGCGTGATGATATGTACCTATGTATGTATGTATGTTACACCAGGAACCAGAACACAAGCATGTGAAAAAATTAAAAACTTGTACTGTACCTACTCTATTTCTACCCTATTTATTACGTGCATTTCAGGGCTTCGCTGAAATCTAGCGTTGCACCTGACTGATGCAGCAACTCATGCTGAGCGAAGGCCCATTTTTCAGTCCTCTTGTTTAAAAACTTTTGTTATTTTTGTGTGAAGATGGTTTGGGGACCTAAATATAAACATTTTTCTTTCTTTCTTTCTTTATATTTCCGAAATTCGCCCCAAAAATCAACCACGTTCCAAGCAATCGGATTTGGTAACATGGATTCGAAAAGATCACGTTAAGCCTGACGGAGAAGAATTGCCAAGTGATTGTAGTGATGTATTGTGCCTGATCCGTTTAAATGCAATATAACCCCATCTATCGGGCGCAATAGGGCGGCGCGACGATTTATATCTTCCCGTCGATTTGGCTGCGACGTTGATATCGACAACATGGTTCCTATTACCGTATAGTATAGATACGGGACACATACAACACGTCTTTTTACGATGAGGTAAGCAGAATACGCGAAACGTAACATATTTAAAAATTGTGTTTCTTAATCGCGCTTTGTTATGGTTTGGATTACCTCGACGTTTCGGCTGCGTTACAGTGACCGTGGGCACCCGTGGGCACGAGTTGACTACACCTGACACCGAAATGTCGAGGTTATTAAAATCATTAAAAAGCGTGACTACGTCCCGCATATTTAAAAGTTTAAAATATTAAAAACATTGCACACTCGTAAGTTAAAACTACGACTTTCACGTTTCATAGCCACAATATAATAGTGACAGGTCACTAGCCTGTCACCTGAATCATACCTAAATCTATTCCCTTGGTTGTCTCTTACGACATCCACGGAAGAAATGGAGAGGTCCCATTCAATCCCGACACAGGTTCTTAAATCAAAGATTGTGATAAATGGCGCTGGGTGCATGAGAAATGTCAAGACATTACCAACTACCTGCGCTACCAATCTCTGACAGCGTTCAGTAAACATGCATGGACGTGTTGCAGCTTGTTGCAACTTGTCGAGACGTGATCGGTGATGCACTCTGGAGGTGTGGCAAGTAAATCGATCCTATTGAATTTATACGACGTTCCTAAGTAATCAAAGCAAGTAACAAAAAGTGTAATGAAATGGTTGATCCTTTTTTTGAGGTCTCCACAAATGTTTCTACAATAGTAATAGGTCTATACCTTATCGGTTTAGGTAGTTAAAACAATGTAAACAATCTTGACGTGTCTTTTTATTTAAACGTACACCTTTATAAATCGAAATCTTTACATTTTACAATTTAGGTATGAAAAAATCATTTACTTTCATAATTGAATTGTATAGAGTAACGATTTTCATTTTTAGACTGTGCATTTCGACAAAAAGACAGGTCAAGATTGTTTATATTGTTTTTTACTACCTAAACCGATAAGGTAGTATAGTCTGAGAATTCAGATTACGAGATTGCCAAGTCAGATGCTGGGTACCTAACTGTACCTAAGGATGTAAAATGAAATTAGTGTGTACAGTCTGCAACAAAGATATCGGCATAGCCAAACTGACAAGAATATACACACGACCTTAATGTCGAGATAATAAGGTCCAGCGCAGGCGACAGACTATCCGCGGCGGACTTTTTAGTCTGTGCAAATAGAACCTATGGAATTATTTTCAGTAACGCACACGACGCGCAAAAAGTCCGGCGCACATTGCATACAATACAATCCACGCAGCCTTTTTCTGCGCCGCAGACTCGATCGCACAAAGTCTGTCGTCTGCGCTGCTCCTAAGAGAGTGTAGGTATACCCACGTGAATAAATCCCACGTAGCAATAGTTTTTTGTTGTTTTACTCTGTACTCACGAACTGTTGAACTGGTTCTGGATTCCTTGCACAGCAGCTCTAAACAAAGACCGGCATTCTGCTTATCAGAAGCCAATAGATTTAGCGTCGATAACAATTAAAGGGATTTGTCGTAACAAATCGGCTTGTCGTGGTTATCTTGACTATCGTTCAGCGCGCCTTCTGGCTTCTATTGTTTACCGACGTTTGCAAAAAAAGTTGCTACCTATACTATAGACCGATAGGTACTTAAAAGATGGTAAACAATCTTGACATGTCTTTTTATTGAAATACACAGTCTAAAAATGAAAATCGTTATACAATATACAATTCAATTAAGAAATTAAATGATTTTTTCATACCTAAATTAAATTGTAAAATGTAAAGATTTTGATTTATAAAGTGTATGTTTAAATAAAAAGACACGTCAAGATTGTTTACCATCTTTTAAGTACCTATCGGTCTCTAGTATAGGTAGGTACCTATCCTTTTCTGATATTAATTCGTTACCTATGACTTTCGTTCATTTTTTGACGCTTGACCGTTTTGTGACATTCCGTGCATAACAAAATGTAGATAAGTACGTTCGTTTTGTTACAATGATAATTTCTGTCAAAATGTTCTGTAGGTAAGAGTATTTTGAGAAGTTAGTTCTCTTCTTTCTATAAGTGTAGAATAATTATTATAACTACATATTGTTGTTTTTAACGGACAACGGAACCACTTGGTAGAATATTCTTTGTCATAATTGTCAATTCAATACTCCTAAAGCAGGCTAATTACTTGACTAATTAGATTCAAATCATGTTTGTTGGCTCGACTTACCAAGGAGTGACAGCTTATGAATGAACTAACATAATAACTACTTTCAAAAGTTTCAAACAGCACGCCGCATTTCGAAACCAGTCGTGTTCTCCGCTAAACACAAATTGATATGACAAATAAACTCCAACTTTATTCAAGACTTCATCCGCGGAATAACTTGTCTGTTCTCAGGTCCGTATTGGGAAAATAATGACAGTTTGCGTTCGCCCATCATTAATATGAAACTAATGATCCTATTGTCTCATTTTTCCCAGCCTATAACGACTAGACAAAAAGCTTAGCTTTTAAAATAATGAGTATATCCCTCCCTTTCGTACTTCTAAAGACTTCGAGTTCGAAACGGCGGCATCACAATGCACTATTGTCCAGAGGCTGCGCTTTTGCTGCAAAGTGAATATAAAAATTTCACGGTTCAATCATCTTAATGTCGAAATACCGTCGTCTCGTTCTAACGCGTAGCTATTGCATATCTCCTCTCTCACTCGCGGAATCCTAGACGCAGCGGTGATATCGACGCAGCCTTATCACTGAGTGTTTGGTGAGGAATTTCGAACATTAACAAGGGTTCATAGAGTGTGATTTTGGCTGCGGTTGTCTCAGTTTGCATACCTGAATGGTTGTAGCTTGTAGTGTGGCTGTATTCGAGAATGGAACCGCTCGCATTCATACAAAGCGAGGCGAACCAAACCGGCCGGACCACCAAGTCAGTTCAGTTCGTTCAGTTCAGTTCCAGTTCAGCTCAGTCAGTACCGGTCGAGCCTCGTTCGGGGGAGGTCACGTCGCCCGCTTCGCCGCCGGCATCCGCGTGTTTTACATTTCGAGTGCTCATGTTTTTCTTGCACATTCTTAATTTTACGAAGTGAAGTTTTACAATGTGCGTGTAAGGTGCGCTTTTGGATTATATCTGAAGGTAAGTTGGTAGTTGTTTGGTTTTTCTTGATAATTAAAGTAAAGCGGATTGGTTTCCTCTCGGAATGCACCGGACCGGTTCTGGCCGTGGGAAGCCGACGTCCGATTGCAATTTTCATCTGGATCGGTATGACAAGTGTTTTTGTCGGACTATGAATTATTAATGTTTGTAGAGTTAAAAACACTATTTCTTATTCTGGTCTCGTTTCTGTGCGAGGCAGCGTTGTCTTGGTCTATGAGTCACTAATAAACACATGTTTTATTGTGCAATTGGTCAATGTGTTCTGGTGTTGAAGGACCTCTTATCAATTAATGGACGTGCCTAAAGATAAATTGTGTGATTTAGTTCATCTTGTGCGAGTATACAATAACATTATACATTTTAAACCACAACATACCTAACTTGTTTATCTAAGCTAAGAGTTGTAGGTGTGTACCTACCTACACAGGTATATATTTTCTCAAGTTTTTCAAATCCGGGTGGATGCTTACTCGTACTCTGAATACTTGCTAAAGTACTTAAATAGTTTAAGAAGAATGAGATTCTTAAGGGATGCTTATAAACTTACATTCACCTTTAAATTGCTCTGTAAATACATACTTTAAAGTTTGGTGTTATTTACAATAAAAAGTTTTACATTCACACATACATAGTAATCGAATAACCTACTTATCAATTAGGATTTGCACTGCCTCGATCTAATATAAGTCTATCTAGGTAAGTATCTCTTAAGTATCTAGGTCTGTACCTTGGTACCTAGGTAAATGAAGTACCAAAGGACCTTGCTAGGTAGAATAGAAGTAAGTACCTACTTAATACACAATAGCATGTATAATATTGGCAAATAAACTCAATACTTGTAGGTATTTAGATAACAGCAGTGCAAATAAAACTAAGTAGGTACCTAGAAGGTATCAGGTCTTATCAACTCAATTATCAGTTGTTAAGAAATTAATGAATTGGGTAGGACCGTATTTAGGACACTTACTGTTGACCTGACGAACTGATAAAGGTACCTAACTTATGTAAGTACCTATACCAATTATAGCTACCTAACTTAGGTATTAAGTGTATGAAAATGTCACGGATAGGAAAATAATAAGTGTTTTTTTTACTATGTAGGTATTGTAGTGGAATCAGAGGCACTCACGTCTTTTATCGAGATTAGCTTGACATGACGTGGCTTGCTCTGCCGCGTTGCCGCTGATGATGGGTCTCGAATTAGCCCGAAACATGTCGCACTATCGCTAGCCTGTCGCCTAAAGCATATCTAAACCTATTTCCTTAGTCGCCTCTTACGACATCCACGGAATCAACGGAGTTGTTACCCCAACCAGACAGGATCAAAAGGATAAAAATGGGAAAGAAAAACAAGACTTTTAAAACATGGCTCGCCTCTTCGGTTCCCTTAGGATGTTCTTCATTAAATGTCAAACTAATTTACCTATTGACATTCAAAAATTAAACCACCCACGTTACTTTATACAGTTTATACTGTCCACTTACCATTTATTAAGTATGTAAAATTTAAAATTTTACCTTTCACTTTTATACACTTGCCTCGAGTAGGTACGTTGTCTTAATTACTTACTTGTAACCTTTTAACCTTTCCCACGTCGATTACAATTAACTTTTATTTCACCGGCAAAAGGTTTTATGCTGACGGCAAATTGGGGTTTGGGAAAATCTATTGAAACCTAGAACCAGCTAAGTGCCTTTTCAGTAGGCTTTACTACCTAGTATTTGTAGTATCTGTAGAATGCATGAAATTTTGTAAAAAGTAAGATCCATCGATTAAAATACAAACCTAAGGCCGGCCACATACATTCGGAAAAATTCCGTTTCGGAATCTCGAATCGGAAAATCGAACGCAGTCAATCCATACAAACCTATGGACCAGCCACATACAGACGGAAGCTTTCCGCTCGGAATTCCGAACGGAATTTTTCCGAATGCGTGTGGCTGATCCATAGATGTCTTATGGATTTAGTGCGTTCGGACAGTCCGAATCGAGTTTCCGAAATTCCGTATGTAGGTATGTGGCCGGCCTATATCCTGCTAAGTAGTTCGGTATTTATATAGCCATTTGTATTATATTTATTATCTATCTGGTTAAAATCTTGACGCTATTAAATCTTTTCACAAGTGTACCTATTGTCACTTAAAAATATAAAAAGAAAAACCGCCAAATATGAATTTAGAATGCAAATAGGAAATGATGTTTACCATCGCTTTTGCATCGCATAATACAACTACGAACACTGAACATACGACAAATTCCTTCCTAGCAAATATTTGACATACTTATCGCTTTGCTAAAGCGGTTAAATAATGTTTGTATGCTCACCGTATCGCTTATGTCACTGCTGTGTATTCGGTGTGTCAACAAATCGTTAAAAGCATTTTACTGCTTTTCTCTGCCATAAAAAATGCAATATGACTACTGGCCAGTTGTTTTAGCAACTGAATTCGAATGGCATTTGTTTATTTGAGTTTTTCGAACTTTTTCACGTTCTCTCCTTGGGATTTTATGCTTTGAGGAGAGTCCCGTGTATCTGTCTGTTTTTACACGTCGCAATCTGTAGGTTTAGGCCTGGTTCACACGGCATTGTCCTGCACGTTTTTTTGCAGTATACGTCTTAATGTCCATAGTGCGATTGTACTGCAAAAAAACGTATACCGCTTATGTGTGTGAACAGATATATATATATGTACTTTGTACAGTCACTAATTATACGTTAAGACGTATACTGCATAAAAAACGTGCAGGACAATGCCGTGTGAACCAGGCCTTAGGCCGGCCACATACATTCGGAATTTTTCCGTTCGGAATCCCGAATCAGACTTTCCGAACGCAGTCAATCCATACAAAATCAATGGACCGCCACACACATTCGGAAAAATTCCGTTCGGAATTCCGAACGGAAAGCTTACGAATGTGTGTGGCGGTCCATAGATTTTGTATGGATTGACTGCGTTCGATTTTCCGATTCGGGATTCCGAATCAGAAAAATTCCGTATGTATGTGGCCGGCCTTAGTATGGCAAGAAGATGGCAGATGGCAGATTACCTGTCATTTTCTGGCGTCTCTAATTAGACAGTGACAGGTATAGTCCATCTCGCGCACGACTTCACTGATGATTCGGCTGATGTGTTGGTTTATTGTGGCAGAGAACTACAGAAAGTCTCATTAATAAATGCCACAAGACACGGTAATTAATCAGCTACAGATATGAAGTTAAAGCTAGATAAAAATGATATAATAAAGACGGGTTGCAAGTCTGTAAGAGTGCTATTACTTATTCTGTACTTTAGCATATCAAATCCTGCGTTTCTTCCTACGGCGTCCACGGATGAAATGATATTTTCTTAAACTTGCGAATTTGACGCAAAAATCCGGCTTCAGTATTAAAAAATGTATGAATATCGCTTTAAAGGGTACATCCCTTTTCATAAGGATTGCATTAACCTGATCCACCGGCGACGACGTTACTTGCGGTTGTTACCTGCGATGACAGGTAATGTTATTAATGGGCCTGCTGGCCGTTATCAAGGAGTTATGGTAGCTGGTTAGGGGTTAGATTAGATGCAAACGGTTCTAGTAGGTATCTAGTAGGATGCGAGTAAGTATCTAGTAAGAAGGCGATGGCTTCGTAGAATTTACGCTTGTTACTAGCTAGCTAAAGAGCCTCTAGGATTCTACCATGCAATCAAGACTGTGTTCCCTAAAGGGGTGGGCAGAGCACCCGAAACGTGACGTAGACAAAAACCATGACTGTTTCACGCTTCGCTGCCACTTTTAGCGTAATTTTAAGATTGTACAGAAGGAAATGTATAGCAGTGACAGGTGGGTAGCCTGTGGTCCAAAGCATACCTAAACATTCCTTAGTCTCCTCTTACAACATCCGCGAAAGAAATGGAGAGGTGTTATTCTATCCCGACACAGCATTTACTACTATTTTAGAGCACAGGAGTTTTTGGTCGGTAAAAATCGAGCAATGGCGCATAATTAGGCGCTGCGCAGACGACAGTGTTTTGTGCGATCGAGTCTGTGGAGCAATAAATTGTCTGAATGGCGCGCTGACAGGTTCCAGGAATTTCCATTCAGAGTTTCGTGGAAACTGTCAGCGTGCCATTCAGACAATTTATTGCTGCGCAGACTCGATCGCACAAAACTCTGTCGTCTGCGCTGCGCCTTATGTTTCTTTGTGCGCGCTCTCGTTTAATTTCGAATTTTACAACCGATACCGTGCCGCTACTTCGCTGCCCGCTACCGCTGTCAGTGCGTCTGAAGCCTAAGCCTGCAAATAAACCTTCCTGTCACTAGATCGTAGCCAAATAGCTTCAAATACTTCAATAAATCTTCAAAAGTCCTTGAAATTGTTTTCGTAAGAGCTAGAATTTAATGTACCTAAAGTATGAGCTAACTCACATAATCGTTTGGCTTAGGGCCATAGCAAAGTTTTCAGCCAAGGTCTAAGACTAATCCTCAATTCACATCACCCTGTAAATGAAATAAAGCCACATGAAACCTTGAATTAACTGAGATTAGTCGCGGTTGAATCGCTTGTCAACATCCTGTATCATATCAGACCCATGTGGTGTCGGGTCTATACCTTATCGGTTTAGGTAGTTAAAACAATGTAAACAATCTTGACGTGTCTTTTTATTTAAGCGTACACTTTATAAATCGAAATCTTTACATTTTACAATTTAGGTATGAACAAATCATTTACTTTCATAATTTAATTGTATAGTGTAACGATTTGCATTTTTAACCGACTTCAAAAAAAAGGAGGAGGTTCTCAATTCGTCGGGATATTTTTTTATTATTAGACTGTGTATTTCAACAAAAAGACATGTCAAGATTGCTTATATTGTTTTAACTACCTAAACCGATAAGGTAACACTTCTTCAAGTAACACTTCTTTCGTGGATGTCGTAAGAGGCGACTAAAGAAATAGGTTTAAGTACTTTAGGCCCTGCACAGACGACAGACTATCCGCGACGGAATTTTTAGTCTGTGAAAATAGAACCTATGGAATTATATGCAGTAACGGACACAACGCGCGAAAAGTCCGGCGCACAATGCATGCAATCCACGCAGACTTTTTGTGCGCCGCAGACTCGATCGCACAAAAGGTCTGTCGTCTGTGCTGCACCTTAGGCAGTGTTTAACAGTGACAGGTATAGGCTAAAGTACCTATATTTCGAAGTATTTAAAATCCCCGATTTGGTAATCTATTTCTTGACAGACTAAATTTTTTTTTTTTTTTTAATCTCATTTATTTTATAAGCCATACATCATATGATTAAGTCGGCTTAATTTTAACAAAGATACTTAATTATAAACAGAGGTACTTAAACTTTAGGTAAACTTTGAAAAACATGGTTAAAAACTTAGGGACAGTTTTTATAGTATTCAAATCTCAAGGTCAGTGATTGCAAGATAAAGTTTATAACTGTACTACTGTGTTCGGCAATGAACCCTGAGCTTAAGATTTGATGGAAGAAGAAGAGGAGATCCCCCGCGGAGCACGCAGTTTCTTTCAAGAGGTCCAACCTAAGTTGTTCGTTGATTTTACACTCTAGGACTAAATGGAGGAGATCCTCTTCTCTTTTACATTGCGTACAGTTTGGATCGTCTCTTTTTTTCATGATAAAGTTAAACTTATTGAGTGGGATGTGATAAGTTCGGGTTCGGAAGCAAATTACTAACTCTTTTCTGCTGAGGTTTCGCGTGGCAAACCATGGCACGCGTGGGGGTTCGTTTACAATGGTCCTGTACCAGATGCCTTTGGTTTGAGAGCATTCATTGAAATATAATTTAAATTTATTGTAAATGTCGGTTTTTACTTTAGGAAGATAGTCGGAATAATGCGGTGTCGTGTCGAGAGGTATGCCGTTCTGTAGAGCTTCGGCTGACAGACTAAATTGAGGCTGTCAAAAAGACAGTTTACTACAAACGTGGTGAAATATGAACAAATAATTCTAACAGTTCTACTTTAATAAAGACAATAACGTTCGCTCGCCGTGAACTACATACAAAATGTCTTTATCTTTATAGGTGTTCCTTTATGAACATTGTGCAACGCTCCATAAACTGATATATAAGGTAATTGGCCCGCTCTGACCACATATGTCACAAATGTCACAATGGCAACACCTAACCAGCCATATCGCATGTCATATATTGTCGGTTGATATGACATTTATTTCTCGTAATATGATCACTAATAAGACAGTTTTAGGCGAATATGGAGTCATTTAAAAACTTATAGATATTATTATAGTAGTATTATTATACTAAATTTTCTATTTTAGGTTTTAAATAGGTTCTACTATAGCTACTGTTGCCGTGTGGCGTCTGGATTAGAACAACACCTCGCCGTTTCTTCTGTGGATATCGTAAGAGACGAATAAGGAAGTAGTTTAATGGATATTTTAGGCGAAAGAACACACGAAACGCCACGTACTTGACTAAACCATGATTTTTTACGTTTGCGTATTGTATCGTGTGATGCTGGGTTTAGAATAACACTTCTTCATTTCTTCCCTGGATGTCGTAAGAGGCGACCAAGGAAATAGGTTAATGTATATTTTAGGCCTGTGTGTGTAAACCTGTATTACAACCTGTCACTATTGTTTCTGCTAACTGAAGTGGCCACGATAAGCTACCTGTCTATTATTATACCTTTTAACTATAGGTGTAGCTACCAAATGTGAAATAGTCACTTAGTTCAAGTAATCGTTAGAACAATAGAGCGCCCAATATACCTACATAAAAACTCGGATTCGAAGAAAATACCACTGAATTAGAATACTGGGTGGAAGTTAATCCGAAGGTCCGAAAATCAGTGTCGCGGCCTCGCGGCTTACCAGTGAGTGTGCTGAGTCTGACCCAGAGACCTACAAACAGAAAGGGAATAGAAGTGACACCATAAAATTAGTACTAGGTACAGTCGGCCAAGAAATTGGTCTACCCCCATAAGATCGATGTTCATTTGAACCTCATGAAACAAGGTCAATTTCCCCTTGCATCAATATGCAATATCCTTGTTTTGAATTGTGACAGTGACAATAGCTCCCTTTTCATTATTGCATTTACGCCACGTCATGTGTCAGTCAACCTTAGTAATAATTCAATCTTAAGAAACTTGTCAAAAGTGGTAGACCACTTGCTTGGCCGACCGTACAGAAACGCCCCCCCCCCCCAAATAAAGGTCAAGGCATTAAAAAATCCTGCCTCTAGAAAAAGACGGTTACCCGCTTGCATACACTTCTAGCATGATTTTTGGGTTTTAAGGTGGCAGGTAGGGATTGCAATCCAGCAGCGTTTTCAATCCAGCTGGATTTTTGCTGGATTGACCTGAATCCAGCTGGATCCAGCGCGGATCCAGCAAAACGCGGAACGAAGGAAAAAGACGACATTTTTACAATTTTTTCTCTTAATTTCTACTTCTTACGATAATTTATGAAATCTTTCACTAAATTGGTATAATACAAGGTGTTACAAAAGACCAGGTAAAACCGAAAGAGGGTTAAATGGCCCATTATGAGAAGTCAATTTACAATATTTGCAAACCGTTGCAGTTTGACTTATCACCAAAATAAATAAAAAAAATATTTTTTTCATTAATGTACCAACCCTATTACCTACCATGTTATTAAAGATTAAATAACACAGAATGTACATTTTTACTTAAAAACCGCGGAACAACTAAGAGTCAATAGCAAAATGTACCTACAGAAGCCGCTCAGATCGATATTATCAAGTTAAGAAAATGTTATGAGACCTACATAGGTACTTTACGGTAAGTATTTTAACCTTAAGTAACACATATTTTTCATAGCAAATAACAAATTTACAGAAACGACTCAAAGTATCATCTATCTTGCTTTATGCACAACATTGCTCGCCGGAATGTGGTTTGATAGCCATTTTTTTTCACTTATGAAATAATGTCCGAAAAAACCGAAATAATTGTAAGATATCGATTTGAAAATATGAAATTGACAGCCTAATGTTTCTTTTTTTCATGAGGAGTGCGCTGTATCGTGGGATTAATTTAACAGAGTCCACTAACGTTGGTTCGACTGTACCTGCAAATCTATCGTTCATCTGTCTCTAATACTTCATCCTCTTCGCAAACCTGTCACTTTCATCTATTGCTGCTTGTTCTACTTCCTTATGAGGCTTTTTCTTGTATAGCACGTCTACCACAGCCAACTGGATACCATGAGATTAGCACAAATGTTTTTAAAATGGCGGTAACTCAAAACTAAACAATAGAAATTTGCGTTTGCGGATCCGCATCGCTGGATCCAGCACTGTATGCTGGATCCAGCATGCTTAAAAAGGCGCTGGATCCAGCTGGATTGCTGGATGCTGGATCCAGCAATTGCAATCCCTAGTGGCAGGTATAATAGTGACAGGTTGCTAGCCTATCGCTCAAAATATACTTTTACCAAAATCCTTAATTACCTCTTACGACATCCACAGAAGAAAAATGAAGGTGTTGTTCTAGGCCGGCCTGTTGTACATTCGGAAAAATTCCGTTTCGGAATCTCGAATCGGAAAATCGAACGCAGTCAATCCATATAAACCTATGGACCAGCCACATACAGACAAAAGCTTTCCGAATGTGTGTGGCTGGTCCATAGATGTCGTATGGATTTAGTGCGTTCGGACAGTCCGATTCGAGATTCCGAAACGGAATTCCGTTGGTATGTAGCCGGCCCTAAACTCGACACCAAACTGCAATAATTTCCCAAGTATAATTTTAAGTACAATATTGTTTGTCTATAAGACTTCTATCTTCTTTCTAGCTCTATGGCGAGACCCTTCTCAGTAATACGCGTATTTGGCGAAAGTGTTGCGTATGGCAAGTGTTATGTGTTTTATTTTCTCCCTTTTGTGGCGGCCCTGGCTATTCCTTTCATAACATGTGGGTCAAATTATGTGGCAAATAAGTTCTCTTACCCTCCCGCTTCGGTGCCGGGATATACAATGGTTGTGAGTGAATTAATAGGTAGGTGAGTGATTGGTAGCTTTTAAATCGCATATACTGGGGTGAGTCGGCATTTTGAGGTTAGTTTGGGTTAAAAATGGGGAGATGGTAAAGGGATGAGGTGGTTTTTATAGGCTACTGCTACCCAAATTAGGTATGTAGGTACTTTCTATTACAAATGAAGTCATATTTTAGTAATATTTACAATCCAATCCAAAAGTGTTGATCCAATAATTTACCGACGTTTAAATTATTATTATTAAAATCAAATAGGCAAAAAAATCGAACATTGAATGTCAGTACTGTCTCTACCCACCCCGTTTTAACATATCTTTAGTAGGTACATAGGTTTAGGTTATATTCTGTTACTGTGTTGAAGTTTACGATGACTTTGTAAAACTCTCGCCGATGATCGATGATGTGGCGTGAGAACTTAGCGTATTCTGCCTAATATGTCAGTTTCGGCAAAGTTAAAGGTTCCTAGGATCTAGTCTAAGTACAATACATAAAACTAAGTTTTTACATCAAGCGTTTACATAGGTTATTTTTTAAACCGTGAGTTTTTTTAAACTCATCATGAAAGATACGGATATCACGTCTTAAATCAAGTTTAGTTGGACATGTTTTGGGCTGGTACGTAGCCCTTCATCTTAGAATTCTAAGAGACGATGCTTGTGACGTCACGCCGCGGTAAATATTGTACGACATAGTGACGTCACTCGAAACTTCAGAGCACTGTAACTGTATCCTCGTCATTTCTCGTTTATCAAATAAAAGAAAAAATACGTGTACAATATTTTTTGGTAATCTATCTGAGAGACTAAATAGTTCCTTTAGTCGACTACCCAATTACTATTTTCATCGTATTTTCGTCTTATATCATACGTAATACGTTCGTCAGCCATAACTGCCTTTACGAGAGGAATTGACGACGTTAATACCCTCAAATTGGACTTTCAATAGTCTAATAAAAGATTCAATGACTTGAAAGAGATATTTGGTTATGACGGAAGTTCATTTACATCGGGCGATATGAAACGATCGGAGGGCATTGACTGTTTACTTATGTATTCTCTTTATTTCATGTTTTCTTGTGATTTTTAACCAAAGATGGCTCGAATAGTAACTAAATACCAAAAACATTCGGTTTAGAACTGGATATTCGGCGAATTATTCGATGTACCATTTTTTTCCGCGTAAGTAGGAAGTGAAATGCTGCTGGCTAGACGACGAAAAAAGGTTTTTTTTTTTATTATTTTCGTTGCGAAAAAGGCAAAGGCCTGGCGACGAGCGGCCTGTCACTTTTTTTTTTAAAACATCGAACGTATCGTAATAATGAAAGCCAAAGTTCTCATTATTACAAAAACATTGATTTGATCGTAATCTCTCCATACAAACATTAATGCCTTTTTCCCTTGGTTACGGCATCATGCGTAGAAAGACTGGATTGAATTTTGCCAACTAAAATGCCGAGGGCTGTAAAGTATTGGGAAGAGCAATGGGCTTCACATTTTACAATTTTTTGAAATTCTTTCCAATAGACCTGAAAGTTTTTAAAAATAGTTATTGTTGTTCTTAAATTTTAAAATTCATGCATGGACTGATCGGTTCATGAAATAAATTTACACCAAACAATCCGCGAACTTTACCAGAAACGTTTTCGATGAAATTAAATTCGACGGAAAGTTTGTCAGTAAAAGAATGTATAAATAAAGCATTAGAAGGAAAATAATAAACATGTGGAACCAGGAACATAGAATAATTAAAGAAAGCAAAGATACGGACCAACTGAAGAATAAGTAAATAAAAAAGTCTGAGTATTATGATAATAGCTCCACTGTTGTGTCGTTGTGACCGGAATGTTAAAGAGCTGGTAAATAAGTTAAAATATGAGGTACGAGCTCAAAGAATACGAGAAAATTAGAAGCACGAATTTGATATGTAAATTTAATAACAGAGTCAAGTGGAAGTCTTGAAACGGAATCTGAAAACAATACACAAACCAAATAAACCCAATAATAAAATGGAACCTATAATTTGTTTGTAACCCACTGTAAAACATTGACACATTTCCGCTCATTGTCGAGCAACGCAACATCACTATTGATGTTTAATATAAATAGAACACTATAAAATTTATATTCAAATTTCGAACATCTAAAAAAAAGATTCGAAGAAGAAAACAAATAATTTAAAATTTGGAACACTACGCCGGTGCGGTTGGCGGTGCGAGCCTGTGACGTCGGCCGATGCGCATTGTTCGTGGAATTCCTTATTGCCGTCATTTTAGCCATTCTTTATGCGTCGTATAAATGTTATCTTTGAATATTTTTAACCGACTTCAAAAAAAGGAGGAGGTTCTCAATTCGTCGGTTTTTTTTTTTTTCGTTATTTTTTTTTTTTTATGTGTGTTCGCTGATTACTCGAAGACGCCTGGACCGATTTGGAAAATTCTTTTTTTATTTGAACGGGTATAGTTTCCAGGTGGTCCCATTGCCAGCATAATCTTGATCTGATGATGGAATATGAGGGAAATCGAGGGCAACCCTCAAATTTTATTGGCACAGGTAATGTTTTTAGTACATTTTTCAAAGCTACACCAGTATTTACGTCTGGCAGTAAAAAAAAATGACTGAGCTGATGATGGAAGGTCAACTCCTTAATGCTTAGGAGTTAAAGGATACTGAATGCACCTGCAGACTGGAAATTATAATTTCAGTAATTAGTGAGGCCTGCTGGTGATGAAAGGTCACCCTCATTATTAGACAAAAATGCTTTCAGTATAGCCCAAATTTGAAGTCGGTTTTTTTTTTGTTTAAAATTGTTAAAATTATAATTATGAACATCGATAAACTTATGTATCAGACTACATAATTAAGCATTAAAATACACTTGATTCTTTACGGAATAATTTCATAAACTACAATGGTATAATGTCACATAAATAACTATTTTTGTATCGGTGTCTACAAAACAATAATGTGTGTATAATTACATAGTATTGTAGAACTGGGTATGTAGCATTACATAATATCTCGGGGCACCTACTCGAACATGAATCATTGTCAATCCCACGTGTTTTTTTTATGAGGAATCCTACACAACGCATTATAAGCATTTATGTCTTTATGTTCTAATGCCTTTAGGCTCACCATGCATTGAATCTCGGAATCAATTTCATAAGTTTAGAACTGAGTTGAAATTGGAAATTTGGAATGCGGTCTGGACACATAAGGTAATAAAGATCGCGGAATTAAACTTACTCGGCCAAATTTAACGACTTTAGTGCCGTTAAAAGCTTTATGTTATTGCAGCATACATATTGTACTAAAAACACTTTTTTTACTACTTTAAAGTATTTGCAGATATAATTGTGTCAATTTCAATCAATAATTTGAAGTGAGAAATCTGCACTGTGCCTGTTATGCCATTTTTTTATCCCTTTTGATACTTATAACGTAATAATTTAAAAGTTTAGTATCATTGTATCAATAGTCCAATTATTTAATTCCCTTAATAATAAGTAGTCCGATTGTTCAGTCAAATGATTGGAATAATAAGACTTAAGTCGTCTCATTAGTATACTTAGTCAAAAGAACTATAAGGGATAACTCCGGCGTGGAACTACGAAGTTAAAGCACACAAATCGCAAATTTGATCCCGTATGTCCTTTCTAAAAAGATGGCAGAAGTACCAACCAGAAAATTCAACTGTCTAATTTCCGTCCCCTGGCCGAGTACTAGTTAATATTATTTTTCGTTTTTCGTTGATTCATTACACTCCCAGCGAGCGAAGGCCCTTCATTCATCCGCCCACGACACGTTGTATAAACACCCGTCAGCCTCGAAGCAAATGGCGGCACTACCTATTAAGACATTACCTCTTGTTTTGTCGACACCTCATATTTACTTATCATGTAAATAGATATTAAGCGACGACTTTCTGTTTATTTCCTTGTCGGACGTTGGTATATTAAGCGGAATTACGCCTTATGTGATCGCCACACGTGTTCATCATCATCATTTCAGCCATAAGACGTCCACTGCTGAACATAGGCCTCCCCTTTAGACTTCCTTAAGTAACTGTTGGAAGTAACCTGCATCCAGCGTTTTTCGGCGACTTTTACTTCGGTTCATGAACATTGTCTTTACACTTACTAGTTGGGATATGTCTACCGTGTTACACTTTTGCAGTTACCGCATGCGCCATGTGGCGAGCGACTCAATGTAACAATTGAATTTTTGCCAAATAAAAATTTGAGAAAGTTTGCGATGTAATACTTTGTGTAACGTTTGTTGCCAAACATCAGTAAACCCTTTGTTAAGTAATAGTCCCAATAGTTCATACGATTTGGCATTCTGTACAGCAAATCGGAAGTATGACACAGAGTTATAAGTAGATTGGTTGGCGTAAACTTTAAGAGAAGAAAGTTTGAACACAGGGGCGTAGCTACCAAGGGGCTAGGCGG